>APFE030269743.1:9034-106855 GCA_000404065.3 Pinus taeda
ATAAATTAGAATTAATTATTAGGTAATTAGAGTCTAATTTAAAATTAGATTTTTAATTAAAAATTTTGATTTTTAGTCCAGCAACAGAAATTCCAGAATTGTGCCAGAATTGACTCACCAACTTTGGAGGCCCATAGATTGAGTTTTACTTGGCCAAATGAGGCCCATAATAGCTCATTGGAAAGATAAAATCAAGGAGAACATTTATGTTGAGGTTTCACTAACAGATTTAGTCATTTATTGGGTCAAAAATTAGGTAGAAGAGCAAGCTCTGAATTTTGAAAACAAAATCAATTTTCTGAGTTTTATTTTTTTCATTTTCATTTGCCCAAGCCTCTTCTAAATTGCAAATTTGCTCATCAATAATATCCTTGGCCAATTAAACCATCCCAAGAATCAATAAAGAGTTTATATTTTATTTTCAATTATTTATTTAAATAGAATTTGATTGGATTTGTTTTAATGCCAGGAATGATATTTATATTTTATTGTTGCATTTTAATTTATTTTGATTTCTTCTTGCAGGAAAATAGTAGAAGAGATATGGAGAAAATGATCTCAATCAATAAGAAAGCTCCAACAATTAAAGATTGGAATTTTGAGCAAATAAAATTAGATTGGGCAGATTTCTCTTCAACAAACTTTCCTCTCAAGAATTCATTCACAAATAGTATAAATAATAGATTGCAAAATATAATAAAGGGGTTGTTCTCCTCTGCAATTCTAGACTTCTAAAAGCACTACTGTAATAAGAATTTAGAGTTGTAGGTGAGAGAAGAGAAAATCTTAGATCTGGAGATTATTGAAGTTTTTCCTTTGTATCTTGAATCATGTATGAGGGGCAGAGTTTGCACTATTGTGGCTCCAGTTTTGAAGGAAGAAGTTCAAGCAATGTAAAGGACTGTTGGAGACCAAGGTCAGAGAAATGGATGTAATAGATTGGTATTTTTAATACTACTGTTTCAAATATCAGTTTCATTTTTATGGTAACAAGAATGTCTCATTTTATTCATGTTTGTGCACTCTTGTCAATATGGGTAATTTGTCTCAATGTTGTTATTATGTATCTCTGTTCTTATGGATTAAACTCTGATTTCTGAGTAACTACTTGCTCAGAAATCTATCTTATAAAGTTGATTTATTAAATAGTAATGTGTTATGAACTATTTCGGCATATTATTGTTTAATTATTGGATTTATTGATTTGATAATCAATATCATTTTTTTGAACTACTTCCTGTAATGTTGTTGGTTTATTATTTCAGTTAAAAAGTCTCAATAGGATTTGTTTTGATATCCATAATATCAGTTAATTGAACTATTTCATTAACTTGATATTCATTATAAGCAAGACATATTTAAATCCCAATACTTTAATTATCTTGCTCTTAGTTGGGTTAGATCTATATCTGCTTAATTAAGATAGGATTTAGCTTAGTTTCTTTTGCTTGCATTATAGAATAAGCTTGCATTTAGAGTAATTTCTATACTATTTTAATTCCTCTTCTCGAAGAGACAAAATTTTAGTTGTGGCTTGGTTGAACCCAAATCAGCTTAAGAATCATTCTCTTGCCTGATTAGCAAGAAAAAGTGATTTGATATCCCTATTTATTGGTAGTTAAAGATACATCATAAACCAATAGCGATAGGGAAAAGGTAACTAAACCTAGTTAAACCAGTCGGAGCCACTAATTCAAATGGAAAATGAGCTGCTTTAAGGTCCGGACCGGGTGGTTTTCCCTGATGTTGATGCAGCGATTTTCGAGGCATCAACACTTTTGGCGCTAGAAGGAGGGCCTGAGATTTTTGTCTATTGGAGTCTTTTCAATTTTAATATTTTATTTATTGTGATGGCTCCTCTAAAACTTCCAATTTGGAGTTGTATCCATGGACGTGCATCTTCCAATACTCTACCCGAAGTGGTAAGACTTTTGTCTCGGGCAAAGTTTAATGGTAAGAAAAATTCTTCTGCTTTTAATCATGTTCTTCAATTTATTCAAAATGTTTCAAATTATGATTTTCAAGGAATTGATGAAGGCATTTTATGCAGAATTGTTACTTTCATATTTGCGGCAAAAGCCAGAAACTGGTATAGAACTCTTCCAGTTGCTTCAATTCACAGCTGGGATCAATTCGTTACAATTTTCATTTATAAATTTGGCGGCTACGATTATAAACAGGTATGTGATGAAATTGAATATTTACGAAGATTTGAGAATGAATCCGTTAAAGATTTTAATATTCGATTTCGTTTGAATTGTTTAAGTTTTAAAGTTGAAGATAAACCTACGGAAGAAGAATCACTAGATTGGTTTGAACATATTTGCTCTCTTCCTCCCATTCCTAATTCATATGAAATTAGTTTAAGCTTTGTTCCATCCCCTTCTAATATAAATGAGAATTCCAATATAGATGTGCAAATAAATTGTGATGAAGTGGTTTCACAAAGCTTGGAAAACATTTCTATTCAAATGCAAGAAGACAACAACAACAATTTTGAAGAAAAAGCCACCTTGAAATCTGAAAGCTACTTTGAAGTAAATTCGGAAAATCAAATCGCAAATCAACAAGCACAAGCAACAATCAAAGTAAATAATAAAATGCAAACTGTTGTGCAAATTTCTAAATTTTTCTGTGATGAGCAAATGTTGAAATCAAAGAAACAAAACAGCCTTCTTCAAGAAAGCATGAGTACCCAAAGCTATGATTTAAAATCTGAAATTTACAATCAGCATAATGTACGAGAGTTCTCAAATCGAAACATTTTTAATTTCATTATTTTAGATTCACATTTTCCCCTTTATCCTGATATTTTTAATAATAGTAATTTTCCCCCTCTTGGTATTAATGATGTTTCAAAAGATAAAGATGATGATCTAAATGAATCACTAATAAGTTTTTATCAAGATAGAGAAACAATTGTTGATCATTCTTTTATCATTAATGAACATGAAATTCTTGTTCCTCCTTGTTTTGATATATTGGATGAGATCAAAGGGAATTCTAGAGAATCTTGTGAGGTCATTTATGATAATTACTCTGACATTGAGGATGTTGATTTCTATTTTTCTCAAGAGAATCCTCATGATAAAATTCAGATAACATCTGAGAATAAGGAACATTTCAATTTAGAAATTATTCCAACCTATCCTCATTTTAGAGTAGCAAATTATCTTCATGATTTCACCATTCAAGAAAACATTCCAATTTATGATTCATATCATGATCAAGCTCTCATTCCTACTCATAGTCATAAATTTTTTTCTAATTCACAAGTTGGAATTCAAAATTACTCAAATCCCATAATTCTGGCCAATCCTTGTGAAAAAAAAAAACATTTCAAAACGATCACAATTGTGCTGTAACATTAGTTGTAACAATAGTGATTTCATTTTATTTTTGTTTCCTCACTTCTTTTGTTTAAAATTAGATTTTATTTCTAATCTTATTTTTCAGATTTTTGACACTTTATGCTGTCATATTAAGCACTTTACTGTCAAACGTTCAATTGGTGCATTGCCTTGTTGGAAAATTGAAGTTTTATATTATAATCAAAAGCAACAAAAGATATTTCAATTTCAATCAATGCTAATGTTTCATCAAAAGATTCTATCTTTTCAAAGACAATATCAACAAGAAAATGTATTTTTACAATCTGACCAGCAATCCAATTTAATTAATAATTTTCCATTTCATTTGAAAGATTTCCATCCATTTTTCATTAATTCATTTGAAAAATATTTGGAAAGTTTTCTTTCATGGAAGATTGTCAATGATTTAACATTTGTACATAATACTAACAATTTTTTTCAGACCTTTGAATTTAAAAGCTCATCTTCACACTCTGGCCTATCATCTCCTCTTTTGAACATTTCTCAATCATTAATGGAAATCCATCCAGATTTCTATGATCCAATTGATTTTGAATTGGAAAGGAAACTTCAAGAGAAAGAGATTTTCATTAAATTGTTAATGATAACTATACATTTTGATTTCATATTTAATTTTCTTAGTTTAATTAGATTTTCATTTTTATTACTAACATTTGAACTGTACATATATGCGGGAATAAAAATCAGAAAATGATTACATTAGAAATATGACTATACCTAGTCATCTTCATGTGTATGGTTAGAATAGGAATAAAATTAATTTAGTTTGTTTGTTTTATGTAGTTAATTTATTTTTAATAGTTCTGCAGATCAAAAATAAAAGAAGCAATCAGCCCTTCTCATATCATATACATATTCAGGGAAATATTTATCTCTCATCAGAAAATATCTAATTCTTCCTTCCCATTTTTAAATCAAAATCTATTGCAGCGATATTTCTACTCTGCCTATTTCCAATGATGTATTAACAAAATTTAATTGAGTATGCACTTGGCACATATTCAAATCTGCGTTGATATTCGTCCAAAATTAGTGGCTTTATCCCATTCTGATCTTTAGTTTATTATTTGATGCTGCAATACGCATTATATTCATTTACTAAAGACATTATTAAACAGTCACTATAATAATATAGATTTCTCTCAAGTTAATTCAAAATTAGCAAAGGTAATAAATTGTTGTTTCAATTCAAAAAAGAGAAGACTATTTTCATATTTATTTCTGGTAAATTTTATATTTCCTGAACATGAATAAGTGGATTCTATTTAGGCTGATTACTCACTCCGATTTAGAATAAATGATGAGATAATTTTGAACAAAGTCAGAATTTTGATAAATCCTAGGAAGGATTTAAAGATTCATGAGGTAAAATCTGCAGACAATTTCTTTCCAGGTACGCATTTACAAGTTTATTCTCATCTAGTATTAGTTTCTCTTTTCCTTAGTTTATTTTTTATTTTTGTTCTGTTTTATTTACAAGTTTTCATTTGTTCTGAAAAAACTTGAAGTAAGAAGCAAACCCATTTCAAATTTGCAACAAATTCAGGGAAATTTTATTTGTGATTCATTAGAATTTAAGCATTTTTTCAGCTTTGCTTTCATTCATTGAAAAACCCAAGTGAAATTTAAAACATTATCGTAAGATTCATCTCTGAATTTTTTTGACTTGATTTTCATATTGCTAATAAAATATCTTCGATAATCAACTTTACCGATATTGCGACAACCACATAATTCCGGACCCGATATGAAATTCAAATCAAATTCATAAAATATCGCGTCCGTTCAATCACAATAATGGTAGGAGCATAACTTTAAAAGGACCGATGTCACGGATCTGATATGTTATTAAAATCCCATCATAAAGTTATCGGGTCCACTCTTTATCGCATATCGGCGTATCAAAAATTGTTATGTCATGTGCTTAAGATTGCCGATCGCACCAATTGTTGATCGCACCGATTTCCAATCTCCGATTAGCCATGTCAATTATCACATATCGGCATCGCAAGAATCATATTGTGTTACATCGGGTACCAAAAGTGCGCCAATCGCCGATTAGCAATTGCCGATATGATAATCGCATTTTTATTTATGCTCACATCACATCGCCGAATATGCGATGTGCGTTTTGCGATGTGGGAAGCACGATGTAAATATTCCCCGATCTCCGATATAATATTTCTTTAATGATGCAATCACTTCATTTCATTGCACAGGTTCTCATCGCCTGTTCTTATCGGCAACTTGCCATTGCAACCTTCGATGCGATAGTTTCCAATCCATGCCTTTGAGCCATTAATATTTAATCGATATATGGCATAGCAACAAAAGTGAAGTCTTGCAAATTACAATTCAAGCATGGTGAAGAAACATGTGATGTGAATCATCCGATACAGCGATGTGTTATTTTATAAGCAAGCTTGGGTAACTATGGTAAGAAAGCAGTTAATGACCAATTTGCAGCATATTTAAATCATTTTGATTTCTCATATATTACAGTTTTAAATATATAATTCCATAATTAAAAATGGAATTCAAGACCTCTCTATCTTCATATTTAAATTTTATTATCTTGGATTTGGTCTTGATTATGGACAAGTTATAAAATCATGGAGTTTATATGAAACTTATAATATTTTGAGAACATTCATTACTACAAATTCTCATTCTCATTTCTGATGCATTGGTTTTAATTTAAATTTCTTTGAATACTAAGCATTCCATTTTTACATTTTACTGCTTGCTTTAGTTTAAATAAAATAAATATTGATTTTAGGTTATAGGATTTTGGTTAGTTTGACTTCTTCATGTTTTTAATGTTAATTAAAATAAGAAGTCAGCCAGTTTGGAGAAATTGATAACTTTCAAGGTAAGATCACAAGCAATTATCCAATGGTAAGATTCATGTACCAACTTTCATTAAATTTTCATTTCATTTTTTTAGTTTCAGTTTTGTTTATCTGATATATAAATCTGTTTTGCAGCTCTTCATAAAAAACTTTCAACCCTCTGCCGGATCATATTTTAAAAGTCCTATACTCTTCTCTTGGCTTTATTTCAAGAAGCAGCGATAATCTTCATTGAAACAGCTACACCAGGAAGTTTCTGAACCTTTAGTTTATTTCTTTAAGCATTCCTTTTATTAGAAAATGATTAAGATGATGCTTTGAAACAAGAATATTGATATCAGAGAAAAAGTTTTCATTGTGACTGAATTTTATCGTCACTGCTATCCAAAAAGCCTAAAACACTTACAACCCTGCAAGGGATGATTTTTCTAAATCTCGACATAAGAAAGATTGATTACATGATTATTTTCTTTTTTTTCATATTGTTGAGACATTGGTATAAACATTCTTGTTTGAGTTTATCTTTCGAAACTTGGATTTTCCTTTCCACTGTTAAAATTTCTTCATTTTTATTTTTGTTCGCTGATTTCTTTTTCACTTTGGCTTAAGAATTTTTTTTCTTTTAATTTTCAATTTTGATTTTGGTGACTTTGCCATGATTTATATAGAAGGTCTTCTTGTTACCTAACTATGGCCAGTATACATCGAGAAAAATTGTTAATAGTCACCTATTAGCTTTTTCTTAAATCTCTTAGCGAAGTTTGATTTTCTTATTATAAAGGTAGACATACTTAAGGAAGAGATTACCAATCAAGAGGAGTTGGCAAAGTATCATAAAATCTGGAGAAATTTATTTTTCATTGAAATTGTAATCATTTTGAGATTTCAAAATTTTATTAAGATCTTTCAAAGTTTTATTATCAGTCAATAAAAGTTATTTATAACCAAGTAAAGACACTTTACAGCAAAGCACCTTTAATTCTGAAATTGTCATTCTTAACTCTTAAGGAGTCAATGAGTCTTCCTGTCCCAAAGAGTCTTATTTTTCTAGAATGTAATCCAAAAATATATTTAAACTTAAAAGATAAGAGGTCTCATCATGAGCCAGCTTACCATGGTCATAGGGGAAAAATACGCTGACATTACCAACACTGCTAAACAAACCAGGGTAATGGCTTATGATTGCCAACAATTATAAGACAAGGGGTCTCATCATGAGCCAGTTTGTTCAGTCCAATTATAACACCAGTGAATGGCATTGTCAACTATCTCGCCACCCGGAACCAGGACAATGGCTTTTAAGATTTATAAAAAAAAAAAAAAAAAAAAAAAAAAAACATATATATGGATTTATCTCTAGGTCAATAATTTTTAAAAGAGATGGGATTCTGAATCATTGATGATTAAAAGGTAACCCTGTCGAGACTATAGATGTTTGCTGACAGTAGTGGCTCTACTTGTGACAAATGAATATATTTTAAAAGCTAAGCTGTAAAGTGATCTCTGCTTTATCTCTACAACTAATTAAGGACTGATATAGAACTTTGAAATATTTTAGTTTATGAGGAATTTTAAGAAAAATTACAGTTAGATGATTCTTGCTTTTATTTAGACTAATGAACCTAGTCAAGCATTTCAAGCATAATTATCTCTTCTTTAATTATTTTTAATTTAATTTTAGGAAAATCTCATTCATATCAAACAGAGATAACTGGTTCTTCTCCCGTGTGTCACAATTGTTGTGGTAAAAACACAACCCCCCCCCATTTTTGAAGTGAACACATCAATAATGGGGACCCTTTCTATAAAATTTTGGCTAAACACCTTTTAGGATTTTTATTTAGTCGATTATCATACGATTTTGTTAAATTTTTATTTTCTTTGGATTCTTGTTTTGATTGCTTTGTCAGAATTGATTTTTTATAATCTTTCCATTGACGCTTTTTTCGCCTCATTTGGTCAACTGGTTTGAAAATGACACTCGTTTGAAAGTATGATCATTTATGTAGCCTAGGTTAAAAATGCATAAAATGTACAATATTGCATTCTGTAAATAAATTAGTTCAATAATGCATTCATTTTAAATATTAACCCATAGTGAATTTTTACTAAATTTTTCCATTTTTAGTTATGCAGCCAAATCATGAAACAACGAGATTTTAGAAATTTACTTCAATTTCCAAATTTATTACTAATCTCGAAAACCCAGAGTTTCGAAATAGTTGTAGTTTATTTTTCATTTTTATTAAAATAAAAATAAATCTAAAATTAAAATAAACATATAAATTAAAATATATATTAAAAATAAATAATAATACATAATAATAATAATTTTTACGATCGGATCGGAAGATCGGATCGAAAGTTTTCAAATTGTAACAATATTGGAGGACCTTCAATCTTCCCGATTGCCGATCCCCCGATCATTAAAAGATTCAATGCATCGCATCGGGGGTTTTCACTTGATACATATCTTAAAACCTCGATATCCCCTCATATCCCCGATTGTCAATCTTTCAAAAGTCAAAGAGCATTTTGGTTTTACATAAACTTTCGTTTTTACTTAATGTTTCAAATTCACTCATATGTGAGTGAATGAATGAACATATGGTGAGGATGGTTATAATTTAAAATTAGTTTAAAGATTTAATATATTAAATTTAAATAAATAAATTAATTAATATATAATTTTAATTAATTTAATTTAATTAAAATTTAATTATTGTTTTAGATTTTTAAATTATTTAATATAAAAATGTTAGTTAGATTAAATAATTAGTTTTAGTTTATAATAACAATAAATTAGAATTAATTATTAGGTAATTAGAGTCTAATTTAAGATTAGATTTTTAATTAAAAATTTTGATTTTTAGCTCAACATCAGAAATTCCAGAATTGTGCCAGAATTGACTCACCAACTTTGGAGGCCCATAGATTGAGTTTTACTTGGCTAAATGAGGCCCAGGACAGCTCATTGGAAAGATAAAATCAAGAAGAACATTTCTGGGGAGGTTTCACTAACAAGTTTAGTCATTTATTAGGTCAAAAATCAGACAGAAGAGCAAGTTCCGAATTTTGAAAACAAAATCAATTTTCTGAGTTTTATTTTCTTCATTTTCATTTGCCCAAGCCTCTTCTAAATTGCAGATTTGCTCATCAATAATATCCTTGCCCAGTCAAACCATCCCAAGCATCAATAAAGAGTTTATATTTTATTTTCAATTATTTATTTAAATAGAATTTGGTTGTATTTGTTTTAATGCCAGAAATGATATTTAGATTTTATGTTGCATTTTAATTTATTTTGATTTCTTCTTGCAAGAAAATAGTAGAAGACAGATGGAGAAAAATATCTCAATCAAGGAAAAGGCTCCAACAATTAAAGATTGGAATTTTGAGCAATTAAAATTAGATTGGGAAGATTTCTCTTCAACAAACTTTCCTTTCAAGAATTCCTTCACAAATATTATAAATAACAGATTGCAAAATGTAATAGGGGGATGCTCTCCTATCTGGGGATTATTGAGGATTTTCCCTTTGTATTTTGAATTATACATGAAGGGCAAAGTTTGCACTATTGTGGCTTTAGCTTTGAAAGTAGAAGTTCAAGCAATGTAAAGAGCCGTTGGAGACCAGGGACAGAGAGATGGATGCAATAAATTGGCATTTCTAATACTACTGTTTCAAATATCAGTTTTATTTTTATGGTAACAGGAATGTATCATTTTATTCATGTTTGTGCACTATTGTCAATATGGGTAATTTGTCTCAATGTTGTTATTATGTATCTATGTTCTTATGAATTAATTTCTCATTTTTGAGTAACTAATTACTCAAAAATTTGTCTTATAAAACTGATTTGTTGAATGATAATGTGTTATGAACTATTTCCACATATCATTATTCAATTATTGGATTTAAAAATCTGATAATTAATATCATTTTTGTGAACTACTTCTTTAATGTTGTTGGTTTATTATTTCAGTTAAGAGGTCTCAATAGGATGTGTTTTGGTAACCATAATATCAGTTAAACAAACTACTTCATTAATTTGATATTCATTATAAGCAAGACATATTTATAACCTGATACTTTAATTATCTTGCTCTTAGTTGGGTTAGATCTATCACTGCCTAATTAAGATAGAATTAAGATTAGTTTCTTTTTTCTTGCATTATAGAATAATTTTGCAAATTAGAGTAATTTATACGTTCTTTTAAGTCCTCTCCTCAAAGAGGAAAAATTTTAGTTGTGGCTTGGCTGAACCCAAATTAGCTTAAGGATGATTCTCTTGCCTGATCAGTAAGAAGAAGTGATCTGATATCCATGTCTATTGGTAAGTAAAGATACATCTTAAACCAATAGCAATAGGGAGAAGGTAACTGGAGTTAGTTAAACCATTCGGAACCACCACACGAAACAGAAAAGGAGCTGCTTTAAGGTCCAGACAGGGTGGTTATCCCCCATTGTTGTTGCAACGATTTTCGAGGCATCAAAACACCCTCACTGTCTTCCGTGGGCACCTCCAAGAGGTTTTCACCCAAGGATCTTTTTTTTGTGTGTGTTTAAGGTGTGGGTGGAGTGGAGACAGGGGGCTTGCTCCACTACCAACACTGATTTATCTAGAGTTTCAATGAACGCCTTCTTAGAAAGGGGTTTCCCATAGATTTTTAATCGATGCCCATTGACAAGCATGGGGATGGCTTCTTCATGAATGGTCCTGATAGGGACTGAACCATTTTTGTTGCATTTCTCCACTATATATGGTCCTAGCCATGTTTTCCTCAACTTTCCTTTGAAATCCTTGTATCTTGAATCATATAACAATGCCCAATCTTCTGGCTAAAATTTCTTCTCTTTAAGTTGCCAGTCATGCCATATCTTCCTTTGAAGTTGGACCACCTCTGAGTGGACAAGGGCCTGCATTCTCTATTCATCTAGTCCATTCAGCTGAACTAATCTTTCCTGTTGTGCATGGCTGAGATCTAGGTCCAGCTGAGCTGCGAACCTCAATGTGTTATATTCAAATTCTATGGACAGTGATGCCTTCTTCCCGTAGACCAGCTCATAAGGTGTGAAATGTGTTGTAGTTTTCCAAGTAGTGTTCTAGGCCTAGGTGGCCTCAACTAAGCAATTTGCCCAATCTTTTATGTTGCTGCTCACCACTTTAGTCAAAATCTCTTCCAAAGCTCTGTTAGTGACTTCCACCTATCCATTTGCTTTTGGATGATAAGGGGTGGAAGTTCTGTCCTTAATCCTGTGATGAGGGAGAAGGTATTCAATCAGGTTAGAGGTAAACTAACTTCCTTGATCTGTAACTAACTCTCTTGGGTAGCCAAACTTGTAGAAGATATTTTCCCTCAAAAACGCAGCCACTTTTTCTTTTGTTGTTGCCTTGATTGCCTCTATTTCTACCCAGTTTGTCAGGTAGTCCATGCACATAATGATATAAAACTTTTTTTTTAAGGAGGGTTGATAGGACCAACAAAATCCATGACCCACTTCTCAAATGGCTCGAGAGTCACTTGAGGTTGGAGGGGCATTTCATCCCTTGGAGTTGGTTTCCACATCCTTTGACATCGGTCACATTGGCTGATGTATCTCCTGACATCTTGATGAAGAGTGGGCCAATAGTAGCCTACCTGTAGAATTTTGAAAGCGGTTCTTTTTGTTGCAAAGTGGCCTCCACAGGGCCCATCATGATAGGTTAGGAGGATGTCAAAAACTTCCTCCTCCCTAACACAATGCCTCAAAATCTGATCCGGGCCAAGTTTAAATAGGTTGCCCCCAATCCATATGAATGGAGTGCTTTTCCTCATGATCTTACTCTTCTCTTTTGAGGATAGGTGTGGCAGGAATTGTGCTGAAACCAAGTAATTTGCTATATCAGCAAACCATGGAGAGAGCACTGAAATAGAAAATAGGTGTTCATCTGGCATTTGAGCATCCACCATCCCTTCTTCACCTGCAGACAAATCTAGTCTAGATAGAGAATCAACAACAACATTTTCCTTACCTAGCTTATCAACAATGGTCAAATCAAATTGCTGCAATAAAAGTAACCATCTAATGATACAAGCATTTACGTTAGGTTTATTCATCAAATACCTAATTGTAGCATCATCAGTGTGTACGAATGTTTGATAACCAGTGATGTAGTGTTTGAACTTATTTATGGAATGGACTACAGCTAGGAGCTCTTTCTCGGTTAAAGTATAGTTTAACTTTGCCTTGGATATGTTTTTACTGACAAAATAAATGGCATATGGTAGCTTCTCTTCAACTTGTCCTAAGGCTACTCCTATGGCTTTGTTCGAGGCATCTGTGCGGATGTGGAAAGGTAGGGCCTAGTTTGGACCTCTCAAGATTGGGGCAATTACCAGCTTATCTTTCAACACATCCAGAGCCTCTTGATAGTTGTCAGTCCATATAAACTCAACATATTTCCCCAAAAGACCAAACAATGAATCTTCTATAATAACTTGCTAAACCTAGAAAACTCTGAACATCTCTTACCTTTTGAGGAGGTGGAACCCTTTGGATGATAGCAATCTTGTTGGGATCCACCTGTAATCCTTGCCGAGAAATTGCATGACCTAGCACTGTCCCTTTAGTCATCAGGAATTCACGTTTTTCAGGACTGAGGGACAAATTCATTTCAATACACTTGGTTAAAACTTTTCCCAGGTTAGTCAATGCTTCTCGGAAGTTGGACCCATAAGGAGTAAAGTCATCCATATAGATTTCCACCGAATCATGAACCAACTCAGCAAATATGCTCAGTACTGCTCTCTGGAAAGTGGCAGGAGCATTGCATAACCCAAAGCAAAGGACCTGGTAGGTGAAGGTACCCCATGGATCAGTGAAAGTGGCATTATCTTGGTCTTCCGGGCTGATTTGGATCTGATTATACCCGCTAAATCCATCTAGGAAGGAAAAGAACTTCTTCCCTGCCAGGCCGTCTAACACCTGATCTATGAAAGGCAAAGGGAAATGGTCCTTCTTGGTGGCTTTGTTAAGTTCTCGATAATCTACACAGATTCTCCACTTCCCATTTTTCTTAGGCACAAGCACTAGAGGAGAAACCCACTCACTGTTAGAGATGGGGTAGATGAATCCTGCATCCAACAACTTTTGCAGTTCTTCTTTGACAATGTCCTTAAGGGATGGATTCATTCTCCGCTGGGGCTGCCTGACTAGTTTACAATCCTCTTTAATGTAAATGTGATGGTTATAGATTGAAGGGTGGACTCATTTCATCTCCTTATAGCTCCAAGCAAAAGCATCCAGATGGCAGTTCAATAAGCTACACAACTCCTTCTCCTAAGAGGGGGATAGGGATGAGTTGATCTTCAAGGTTCTTTCAGGGCCAAATTCCACATTCTTAACTTGGGTAGAGGTTGGATCAGCCACACAGAGATCCACTAAAGCACTGGCTTGGGTGTCTTCTACCAACTCTTCTAATGGCAGCACACTGAGAGGTGGATCCTGAATCAAATTCTCAATAAGGTCATCCTCAGTTTGAGGACCTCCCCTGGTGGCTTCCACTATGCACATTGGTGTAGAGTAGATTTCATCCTCATCTTCCTCCTCCAACTAGAGAGGTAGGTCATGTTCTAGCAGAGGCTAGGCAGGAGGATATAGGACTAGCTGTTTGGACATAAGCCCATTCTTGATGGTCATGCTCCCAGTTTGACAACTGATGTAAGCATCTACAGTAGCTAACCAAGGCCTTCCAAAAATGAGGGTGTATCTAGTGAGTTTTTCCATTGGTTGAAGGACCAATAAATCCACAGGGTACTCCCAAGAATCAATGGAGACCATGACATCTTCCACAATCCCTTCGGGGGTCATAGTGGAGTGGTCTGCTAACTGTAGTACTATCGAGGTCTTTCTTAGGGAACTCTGAAGGTTGAGTTTGAGCATAGTGTCCCTAGTCATCACATTAATGGAAACCCCTAGATCAATCAAGGTGCAGGGGATTATGGTGCCATTGTTGTGGACATCAACTATAGGACTCCCAGGGTCAAAATATTTTGGAGAGATGACTTGTCCCAACATTAGGTTTTACAATTGTCCTATGACATTGATAATTGGGGCATCTCTCTTACGCCTGCTTGGGTGCCTAAAACACTTCTCTTTGATCAATTTGTTGTATATTAGTACATCCTTTATGGCCTGGAGAAGTGGTATTTTCACACATAACTATTTAAGCTCGCCTAGAAGTTCAGTCTCTTCTAGGTTTGGTTGTGTGGTCCCAGTTAGCCTCTGAGGAAAAGGTGGACTAGATTTGGGTTCACTTTCCTATTTCTCTTCTTCATCCTCCTTAGGAGGAGGTTTTCTATCTAGGAGGACCTTCCCAGATCATAGGTTGATCTCCTGAATCTCCACAGCATAGGTAGGGCATGTTGTCTCTCCAATATATACCTGTTGCGCCTGTCTGTTATTGGGGTTTGGGTTCGACTGAGCAGGCATCTGGGGTTGTCTCGGAGGAGTAGGAGGTAATGGTTGTGGGAGGAGAGTTGTATTGGGGCCTCCACCCCTGTTGAGGTGCATTCCACTGAGGTTGTGACTGATGAGAATGAAATGAATGAGCAATAGGTTGAGTATGGTATTGAGATGGATATGACCAAGGAGGGGGTGCAGACAAAAAAGGATGAGCGAGGGGACCCCAAGAAGGTACATGAGTGGATTGGTTGGGGTTGTAATAAGTTTGGGATTTCCCTTGCATTCCCTACTAGTAAGGTCTGGATCCATGTGGCCTCCTTTGGTTTAATAAGTAGAGTGGTTCAGTGGCTCCTTCAGCCCCTTGGTACATAGCTTTAAGTCTAGGTAAGGTCGGGCAATGGTTTGTAGGGTTGTCTTCCTCACAAACGAAACATATCTCTACAGAGTGCAATGGATACTTGTTCCGAGGATGCTTCCTTGTACATCTGGGACAAAAGATGGCCAAGGCCCTCTCAGCTTCCTCTTTCTTCTGTTGGATTCAGAAGGTATCCAGTTGCATGGAAATGGTCTGTCTCATCTCACTTTTAAGGTCTTCCATCTCATTTGCAAACTCATGTTTGGAGAAGGTGGCACTGGCTGAAATTTGATTCCCTCTACCTCTTTGCTGGGTTGCCCTATAATGGTTTCTAAACACAATCTTTATGTCATCATAAAGTAGCTGATAGATGTCTCCTCTAGCCAGCAAATGGAGGGTATCTAGAAGGTCGTCAAGGATTCCTCAAAGTAGAACCAGCTTCAAAGATTTGGGTCAAGTGTGCACCTGGCCCTTTTATAACTGAGTTGGAACCTTTCTTCATAGTCTTCTAAAGATTCATCAATTCCCATGGTCATCCGAAAGATTTCTCCCTTCATTTCCTTTGACCTACAGTAATCCCGATATTTGTTGTTAAAGGCTTGCTGCATCTGATCCCAAGTTGTAATACTATTTCTAGGTAACCCCATGAACCAACATAGTGTTGCATCCTTGAGGGTAGAGGGAAATAGTTTCAACTTTTTCTCGTCTTCTACATAGTCATAGGTTCGACAAGGGACAACAAATTCAAACAAGAAGGTATCAGGGTCTTCAGTGGTTAATCCATGGAAGTGAGGTAAGGTCAAGGGGCTTATGTTATTCATTTTCATGTCCCCATTGGTCTCTCGGATGGGAAAGGCACTTTCTATTCTCTCCTCATCTCCTATACGGTTTCTGTGTGCAACCATGGTCTCGGGAGGAATGTTTTCTTGCTCTTCTTCGGTTAGAGGATCTTCATGTATCTCTATAGGTTCACTACCAACAAAGAAGAGAGAAGGATGACTTAGTGATGTAGTGGGGGTGTTGGGTAAGAATTTTCCTAAATTGTCTCTGTTCCTATGAGGCATGAAATGAAATATTTTTGGTTGATTTTTGTGTTTTTCTCTGCTTGTACCTGCAAAACTGAAATTGATTGAACAACAAATTACAACTAACTAAAGTAAACTTTGCTGGAATGAAAATTGCATAATTGAAATGAAAGCAAGAAATGACTAATCTATGCTGCTGAAATGAAATTGCAGAAATGAAATTCTAAGCTACGCTTGAAGAATTGAAATTGCACAATTGAAATGTTAATCTATGCTGGAAGAATTGAAATTGCGGAATTGAAATGCTAATCTACACTTGCGAAATTGAAATGCTAGTCTAGGAAAGAAGGAAATGTCTAATCTACTTTTGTGGAAATGAAAATACATAATGGAAATTAAACAACTACTCTACTCTTGCTGAAATAAACTACTTAGCAGAAAGTTGCATTAGAAAATAGAAGAAAAGCAGTAATCACAAATACTTTGACGCCTCCCCGACAATGACGCCAAAAAGATGGTGAGCTCCAGTATTGCAACAATGATGCTGAAACTCCTGAGACTTCCTTCTTTACTTTTATCAACTCGGTTGTTCGTAACAAACTTGGAAGCGATGGCACTATATGCACAAGTACTAGCTCTTGTCATAGGCTGTCACTTGATCAGCTGGCACAAGTCTGCTAAGAGCTTAATCCAACTTCTATGAGCTCTTAGAAGAACATTTTAACTATGATGGATGAAAGCTAACTCAAAATAGGCTATTTTACTTGCAGAAAGAAGCTGAAAGCTGAAAAGAAATGCAAACCCTAGCAAACCCTAGTTTTACCGACTAACCCTACTGGTCCAAGAAAAGAGATGAAAGCAGTGGAAATGGATGCCATTGACTCTTGAAAAGGTAAAATGCATGTGACTAAGCTACTTCTAAAGTAAAATCTGGAAAAAACATCCTTTTGTATTTTTTGAGTAATTTTGCAGAATTATTATGCATGTGCTTTAATGGTTTTTGACTGTGCAGAGGATGATTGGCGAAAGGAAATGGAGTGGATGCTTGTAGGAGGTTGGGAAGGTGAGAAGAGAGCCTAAGGGGTCCCTAGCACCCTTCCAGAGAGTTTCATAGTGATCAGATCTCGAAAAACTGCTCATGTGAACTTCTACAGGAAGTCTGCAGAGCTTCTACAGGATGTTCTACAGGAAGTTCTATAGGAAGAGCCGAAAGAGGATTTTAGAGGGTTAATGGTGCAAAAAGGGTGGGAAAGTGGAAATGGAGGATGGATGAGGATGTGAAGGGGTCTAGGACCTGGTAAATGAAGCTAAGGAGTGATGAAGGTGGTTGGATTTGTTCAAGGATGGAGGGAACAATGCTGCACAAGAATGTAGAAATTAGGGCAAATTGGAAAAGTGTGGCAAATGAAGGGAAGGAATCTTGGATTAGGGGTTAGAGTAGGTTGTGATGGAGGAATGATAGGTAGGGATGTATTACAGGTGCTCTGCACACTATTTCCCAAAACTAATTAAACAAAGACTAGAAAAACTAGAGATCTCTCTATTTTGACTTAATCTGACCTAAAAACCATAAACATGATGAACAGAAGTTTATATACAAGAAATCATGCAAGATGACTATGGAAACTATGCAAGAACAGATATAAATGTGAAAGTACAACTAGTATCAACTTTTCCAACTAAAAATCTAACACTAGCAACTGCATGGGAAGGAAAAAACAGTGTTTTTCTAGCAGCAAGTATGCCTTGGTCTTAACTCATGGTCCCAAGGAGGGAGAGGTGAGATCAAGGATTTTTTGATGGCCTTTTCTTAGATCTTTTCTGTTACCAAACTGTCAAATTAACTTGAAGCATGAAAAGCTATTTTAATCATCAAAAACAACCTATGTGACAAAGCAAGATTTTAACCTAAATAATAGAAATTATTCTATGAATGCAAGGAAAACACATAAAAGTACACAAAGGAGGTAATAGCACTTGGTTTGAGCCCAACACCAAGAGCTACAGCCTCCTAAGAAAGCTCAGAGCTAGTGCAAAGTGAAATTGATCTCCATTACTCAAAAAATAATCGTGTCACAAAACTGTTTACAGCAAGAGCTCGAAAATGAGCTGAAATGCAGAGCTGCACTAAGTGTGAAAAGAAATTGTTCAATAGCTAAGCTACCAAGGCTTGAATCCTTCCTACTTATGTACCACGAGGACTCCCAACATACCTCTTTAACTTTAGGAGTTTGGCTACTCAAAGCTGCAGTTAATCAGCCACTTCACAAAATCTGTTTGGCTTCCCCTTGAAATCATCTTTGGTGGGTTGTTGAACTCCGAGCTGATGGTGGAGAACTCGAGGAAGGAGTCATTTAGTGTAGGAGACACCATTCCTACAAATCCTCAGCCTTGTTCCTTCATATTTGGCTGTCAACTTGCTCATACATGATTGACCTTGGTCAAAAAGATGTCCAAAAATCTGCAATAAGCACGTATTAGACTTTGTGGTCAAGTGACTATTCTCATTCATTCAATTAACATAAATATATTCAAAAGCATGCATAAAACTTGTCGAGATTTTCTGTTAACTGTGAGAACAATAGGATTTGTTGCTAAATTAGCTCCATTCATTCCTAAGGAAGAGTTATTTCATCCTATATTTGTTGTGAGAGAATTTATGATTCAGTTTTCAACTCCAGCTATAAAAATGTAAGCCCGTAGAGGATATGTGTGCTGAGAGGGTGTGAGAAATAATTTTGTTGTAATCTCCTGTTGATTAATAAGATTGTTGATGCCTCTGTTTGGTGGACGTAGCCCAGATTGGTTGGATGAACCACGTTAAAATCTCTATGTCTACATGTTGGTTTATGTTGTGCATGATTATTTCATTTTCCGCTGTGATTTTTCTCTTTCAATTGGTATCAGAGCAATGTTATTGAGCTGGTACATGCATGGCATCTGTTCCCTGTGCCTGAGTGGCTGAGAGGCCAAGTCTGCTGCGTGTCACAGAGACGCTGGCAATGACTCTGGATTAGCGCAAATACTAGTAGCCGTGGACTGTCAGATCGCGGACTGGTGGACTGCAAGCTAGGCAGTGTTGAATAGTGCGGTGAACTGCGTGGCTATGCAAAGCACTGTGAACTGCATGGCTATGCAAAGCGCTATTAACCAGTGATTTTGGAGCGGTGAACTATGTGGCTATGCAAAGCATTGTTAACCAGTGTTTTTGAAGCGGTGAAAGGTAGCGGCATGATCTTTTCAAGTTTTTTTTAAAATCGATTATTAAATGTCGTTGAACTGTTAACATCGATTATTAAATTCCATTTTGTTGACACCAATTATTAAATTGCCACTGTTGAATCGAATATTAAATTGCCGCTGTTGAATCGATTATTAAACTGCCACTGTTGAAATGATTTGGAACGTTTTATGAAATTGGTCTTTTAAAAAAAAAACAAAAATCGTTTCAAATGGTCGCCTTTGTACATGAAAACAAAAGGTCGATTGGAAGTTTTTATAAAGTTGTTATGAAATGCCTTTTGTTTTTAAAAAACAAAAGAAACAATTTGTATGAGTTATATTATATATGATATTATATTTATATCTTTTTTTTTTTAATTGTAATATGCCATTACATGATAAGGCAGAGGCATTATATTATAAGGCAAAGGCATTTTATTGATGAAGGGCAATTTTTAAATAAAAACTTTATTTATTAAAAGTTTCAATTGGAGATTTTGTGTGACACAACATGGAAAAAACTCAAAGTGCTCGATTTGAGATCGAGAAGTTCAATGCCAAAAACAACTTGGAGATCTGGAAAGTGAAGATGTATGATCTACTCATGCAACAAGGCGTGGCAAAGGCCTTGTTGGGAAAGCCAAATAGTCTTACACCATGACAGATGATGAATGGAATGACTTGGATGAAGGAGCACTAAGCCGCATTCGATTGTGTTTGACAGATGATGTTTTGTTTAACATCGTGTCAGAGAAAACTGTTTCTGGTTTATGGACAAAGCTTGAAAAGTTGTACATGACAAAATCCTTAACCAATAGGATTCTTCTGAAGTGAAAATTGTACAGTTTGCGCATGAAGGAAGGTACATCCATTACTGATCATCTGAATACCTTTAATACTCTCCTGGTGCAGTTAGAAAGTATAGAAGTAAAATTTGAATCAGAAGATAAAGCTATAACTTTATTATGCTCGTTGCCCGAGTCATGGGATCATTTTGTTACTTCTATAAGTCTTAATTCATCAGAAACCCTTGAATTTGATGATGTTGTTGGAGCTTTGTTGTAGGGAAGAAACAAGGAAGAGGTCAAATTCAGAAACCTCTACATCAGAAGTAATGATAGTCAGAGGTCATTCTAAAGAAAGATGTTTCAGTAAGCACAACAACTCGCGTTCAAAATCGAAAGGGAAGAAGAGTAAGGTAAAGTGATGGTTTTGTGGCAAATCGGGACATTTGAAGAAGGATTGTTGGAAGAGACAGCAAACATCCAAAGAAGACTCTTCGATAGAGAAGAAAGAAGCAAACACGACAGATACAGGTTCGGCATCCATTTCAGGTATGAGTGATGAAGTGTTATCAATTAGTTTGTCTAATCATGTTCAACATTGGCTGTTAGATTCTGGTGCACCAAATCACATGTGCATTCATAGATAATGGTTTAAAACTTATAAATCAATCAATGATGGAGTGGTTTACATGGGAAATGATGTCACATATAACATTGTGGGAATTGGAAGCATCCAACTTAAAATGTTTGATGGGACAAATAAAATTCTAATTGATGTAAGACATGTACCTGAACTAAGAAAAAACCTCATTTCACTAGGAGTACTAGACACTAATGGATATAAAACTTTTATTCAAGGTGGAGTAATGAAAGTTTATAAATGAATTTTACTAGTAATGAAAGCAAAGAGGGTTGGAAATCTTTTTTAGTTAGAAGGAAGAATAGAGTCAGATCATGTTTCTACAGTATATGAAAACGACAGTAATTCTATTTGTTTCTGGCATCAAAGGTTGGGCCATATGAGCAAAAGAGGTTTAAAGATTTTATCTGATCGTAAGTTACTTCCTAATTTAAAGTTTTTTAAGTTAGATTTCTAGAAACACTGTCTATTTGGGAAACAAAGCAAGCATAAGTTTAAAACTAGAAAACATACTAGTAAGGGAATCCTTGATTATATCCATTTTGATGTTTGGGGTCCATCTCCTACAACCTCATATGGAGGATCATCATATTTTGTATCTTTTATCGATGATTTCTCTAGAAGAGTGTGGGTCCACATGTTAAAGAAGAATTCTAATGTATTCAAAGTTTTCAAACAGTTTAGAGCATTAGTTGAAAACATCACTAGAAGAACCATTAAATGTTTAAGAACTGACAATGTTGGTGAGTTTACTTCAAAGGAATTTGATAATTATTGCAAGGACACTGGGATTGAAAGACATAAAACCACTGTATATACTCCTAAAAAAAATGGAGTTGTTGAATGCATGAACATGACTCTTTTAGAGAGAGAAAGAAGTATGCTTAGTAACGCCAATTTGCAGAAGGAATTGTGGACAAAAGCGGTTTCTACAACTTGATATTTGATAAATCGATCACCATCAACTCTAATAGGATGCAAAATTCCTCAAGAGGTATGGAAAGGTCATCCTTGTGATTATTCTAAACTTAAAGTTTTTGGTTGTGATGCATATGCTCTAGTTCTGAAACATCAGCGTTCTAAATTAGATCCTAAATCAAACCGCCTCACTAATCCTGAGACGGCTCGATTAGTGGAGATCTGTCTCACCTTCACCTTCTTTAGTTTTGAAGGAGAGTTATTTGAGAAAACATGTGGTGTTGCCATGGGCTCCCCCCTTTCCCCTGTCGTAGCTAATCTTTTTATGGAGGATTTTGAATCCAAGGCCCTAAGCTCGGCACGCCTCCTACCGAAGCTTTGGAAGAGATTTGTAGATGACACTAATGTCATCTAGACTCATGGCCAAGAGGAATTAGATCTCTTCCTCGATCATCTCAACTGTCAATCGTCAGCCATTAAGTTCACTAAAGAACAAGAAGTCAATGGTTACCTCCCGTTCCTTGATATTCTTATTTCTAAGAATAGTGATGGTTCCCTCTCCCACCAAGTGTTTCGAAAGAAAACACATACGGAGCAGTATCTTCATGCCAATTCCCACCATTTCCTGGCTCAGAAGTTGGGTGTTCTCAACACCCTAGCTACTCAGGCCCTTAGGATCTCTGATGAAGAAAGCTTTGAGAAAGAGAAATCCCACCTCCTTAATGTTTTTCTTAAGAATGGTTATAGTAGGTTCCTGGGACAAAAAGCCTTCCTCAAAGCTGCCAAAAATTCATCAGCTAAAAGAGAACCGAAAGAGCTAGTCCTAGGTGTCCATCTTCCGTATATTCAGGGGACCACTGATAAGATTGCCAGGATTCTTAAGAGGCGTAATGTCCCTTCGACCTTTAGACCCCTCAACACCATTCGTAAATCCCTCAGGTCTGTAAAAGATCCTATCGACCCTAAGGACATGAAAGGGGTTTATATTATTCCTTGTTCCTGTGGGTCCCCCTATATTGGTGAGACTGGTCACTGCATTAATCAAAGGATTAGTGAGAATGCCGCTGACCTTAAGCATAGGAGGACCAAGTCTTCCGCTTTAGCCGAGAATGCTGAGAGTACCAAACATCATGTTTGCATAGAGGAGGCGAGTGTTATCACTAAGGTTTCACAGTTCCATCATCGAAAATTTAGGGAAGCCCTTGAGACTGAGAAGAGACCGAACAATCTCAATAGAGAAGACAGATGGAAGATAAGAAGTTGTTGGATCCCTGCCCTCTCTTCCTAGTTAAAATTTCTCGTTATTATATAATATATATATATATATATATATATATATATATATATATATATATTATTATTTAATTTTCATTTATTTTATTATATATATATAATTTTTTTTTCTTAACTAATTTATATATTTAATATTTTTATTTTTATTTAGTATTTATATATTTATTTACATTTTTATTTTTATTTATTTATTTAATTTATTTTAATTATTTATTTTTTTTAATTTTTTTAAAAGTTAGGTTGTCCAATATTTTTATTAATCCTAACAATCTAATATTATAATTTTTAATTAAAACGACACACACACATACACACACACACACACACACAACACACACACACATAATATATAATATGTTAATAATAATTAATAAATAATTTAAATTAAATAATTAAATAATTGAATTACCTTTTTAAACTAACCTGTTAAAATATTTTATTTATTTTTACCTAATTTAACTAATTTCCATTAAATAATAATATTAATTAATTATTATTATTATTATTATTATTATTAAATTAATAAATAAAAATTCGACCTTGGTCCTAAAGTCGAAAATTAGTTGTTAATCAAATTTAGCCGTTGGAGACACTGCTCAGACTATTTAACATGCTAAGATGGATCTGTTTCTTCAACTTGTCCTGACGATGAACCACACTAGTTGGTTTGAAACGCGTCAACAAATGAAATTTTATGTGATTTATGCTGAAGAATCTCTCATAAAATTGATATGGATCACAGAAGCCTTAATTCTACAAAAATATATATCTTTGTTGGATATGGTGATGGGACTAAGGGATACAGATTGTGGGATCCTACTACTCATAAGATCATCATTAACAGATATGTTAAATTTAATGAATCTTCACTTGAAAATCTAGATGTACATGATAAATTGAAACGGGATAATGTATCTAGGCTTCAACAAATTCAGTTTGAAACCAGTCCAAATACTGAGGATAGTCAAGATGAACAAGTTTCAGATGTAGATCATGAACAAGTTTCAGATGCAGGTCATGAACATGTTTCAAATGTAGATCATGAAGGAGTTCCTATAGATAATAATCAACAAATTATGGAAGTACCGGAAACATCTTTAAGGAGATCCACAAGAATCAAACCTCCTCCTAAAAGGTATGATGATTATGTTACTTCAATTGCTTTAACCACTAATGATGATGAACCTTTATGCTATCAGGAAGCTATAGAAGGTTCTAAAAGTAAAAAGTGGAAAGAAGCTATGAAGAAGGAGATGATGGCATTAGTCAAGAATGGCACATGGGATCTGGTAGAACTTCCTAAAGACAGAAAAATTGTGGGATGTAAATGGGTTTACAAATTGAAAAGGGGTGTTGATGATACAGAAGACAGATACAAAGCAAGGCTGGTCACAAAATGTTTTTCTCAGAAAGCAGGCATTGATTTTCATGAGATATTTTCACCAGTTGTAAAAATTGTTTCAATTCAAATTGTATTAGCATTGGTTGCTTTACTTGATTTAGAATTACAACAACTAGATGTTAAAACTGCATTTTTACATGGAGATTTAGGTGAGGATATTTACATGGAACAACCGAAAGGGTTTGTTCAAAATCGCAACAAGAAATTTGTCTGCAGGCTCAAGAAATCATTGTATGGTTTGAAGCGGTCGCCTCAACAATGGTACAAGAAATTTGATTCTTTCATGATGAGTCAAAATTATATAAGAAGTGAATATGATCATTCTGTTTACTTTAAGAAATTAAGTAATGGCATGTTCATTATCTTAGTGTTGTATGTTGACAATATGCTTTAAGCAAGCAAAAGCATAATAGGTTAAAGGCTCAGATGCTTAGGACATTTGATATGAAAGATCTAGGAGCAGCAAGACAGATTTTGGGCACCGAGATTGTCAGAGACAGGAGCAATGGTAAGCTGTGGCTATCACAACATAAGTATATTGAGAAAATACTCTTGAGGTTTTCTATGAACAATGTGAAGCCTATTTTAGTCCCTTTAGCTTCCCATTTTAAGCTTTCTTCTAGTTTATGTCCTAATACAAATAAAGAAAAAGAATATATGTCTCGAATTCCATATGCCAATGTAGTAGGTTGTTTGATGTATGCAATGGTTTGTACTTGAACATATATTTCACATGCAGTTGGGGTTGTCAGCAGGTAGATGGCAAATCCAAGAAAAGAACACTGGTCAGCAATGAAATGGGTGCTTCGGTATCTCAGAGGCACAAGTGATTATTGTATCACTTATAATAGAAGTAGTGATTTGGTTTATGGATATGCTGATTCCAATTTTGCAGGTGATTTGGATAAGAGAAGGTCAACTTCAGGATATGTCCTTACTCTTGCAGGTGGAGCTATTAGCTAGATGTCAAAGCTACAGAACATTTTTGCTTTATCCACTACTAAAGCAGAGTACATAGCTGCTTCACATGCTTGCAAAGAAGAAATTTGGTTAAAAGGTTTGTTTGGTGAGTGTGGTAGGTTACAGGACAACATCAAGTTATTTTGTGATAGTCAAAGTGCAATTCATTTGGCTAAGAATCCAACCTATCATAGTAAGTCAAAGCATATACCTATCAAGTACCATTTTGTAAGATAGGTTATCACTGAAAGGGGAGTCTCTCTTGAAAAAGTGCATACAAAGGAAAATTGTGCAGACATGTTCACAAAATCAGTTTTGTTAGAGAAGCTACGTTGGTGTCTGGCTTCTCTTGGCTTGCGGAAAAGATAAAATAATAAACAAACAGGGTATCAGGCTAATTATTGTCAAGGTGGAGATTGTTCAGATTTTCTGTTAATGAAATTTGGAAAAAATCTCATGAATGTGACAACAATAGGATTTGTTGCTAAATTAGCTCCATTTATTCCTGAGGAGGAGTTATTGCATCCTATATTTGTTGTGAGATTATTTATGATTTAGTTTTCAACTCCAGCTATAAAAATGTAAGCCCGTAGAGGATATGTGTGCTAAGAGGGTGTGAGAAATAATTTTGTTGTAATCTCCTATTGATTAATAACATTGCCGATGCCTCTGTTTGGTGGACGTAACCCAAATTGGTTGGGTGAACCACGTTAAAATCTCTGTGTCTACATGTTGGTTTATGCTATGGATGATTATTTCGTTTTCTGCTGTGATTTTTATCTTTCAAAAACTATGAATAATGGTGGATTAATCGAGAATAATAGGAAAAATGAGCCCAATAAGTTACCCATTTTTGGGGCTCATTAGCATGTCATACTTCCTTTCCCATATTTGTTTCCAAAGGTCAGCCCCTCCCTGTATCCGTCTCCACCACGAATCTTCTCCCATTACTCGATTTAGTATGTAGGGGTCTCGAAGTCCAAGGCCTCCTTATTTTAGGGGTTTGCTAAGCCAGCTCCATGATACCAGCACCCATTTTTTCCATTCTAGGTCCTTGCAAAGAAAACTTTTTGAAAGTATCTATCATTTTTTGGCATATTGTTTTAGGAGTCATTTGACTGGTTAGATGGTATATCAAAATAGATGGTAATACTGACCTTAGTAGTATTACATGACTTGGCATGTTCAGAGTTCTGAATGTCCAGTTCTACATCTTTCTTTGGATTTTTCCCAACACGGATTTCCAATTAGCCACTCTGCTCTGTTGATCCTTTACCTGAATGCCTAAGTATTTTGTGGGGAAATTTCCTATTCTAAATCCCATAACTCTTGCTAGGAATTCTTGTGTGGGTGTTGAAGTGCTTAAGAAGAAGACATTAGACTTATCTTTGTTTATCTCCGTCGTTGAGGCACTAGTGAAGTCTGTGAGGATTTCCATAATTTTTCTGGCTTCCTTAAGCGATGCCTATCCATACATCATTACATCGTCTATATGTTGTTGGTGGGTTAATGGAAGGTCATTCCACCATAGTTTGAGGCCCTCATATTTTTCAATTCGATCTTTTGCATTTATATATCTTTCCTAGCCTTCCGCTACTAGGATAAACAAGAAGGGAGAAAGCGGGTCACTGTTATCGGGAAATCTAGTGTCCATGCAGAGCTGCAAGTCCCACTAAGACAAGTAGCTACCTTAGAAACAAACAAATTAAAGTTACTTTCGTTTTCCTTTATGAGAAGTATATAGGAGAGGAGCAAAGAATACCAACCTCAATCTTTTGCTTTTTTCTCTACTTGTTCCTTCTCCTCTTTTATGGATCTTTACTGCTCCTCCCTTGACCACTCTACTTCAAAGAGTACCTGTAAAGTCAAAGTAGCATAATACCTTCAAAGTGTAGAGATCTACAATCATAAAAAATATAGGACTAGATATATATTGACCACACAAATGCATATATTATCAAACATACAAGAATGTGGAGGAAAACTTGAATAGCTTTATTGATATAAATATTAGAAGAGAGGATTACAACCCATTGATCTAACCCAGTATGTAGGGGTCTCGAAGTCCAAGGCCTCCTTCTTTTAGGGGTTTGCTAAGCCAGCTCCATGATAGCAGCACCCATTTTTTTCATTCTAGGTCCTTGCAAAGAAAACTTTTTGAAAATATCTATCATTTTTTGGCATATTGTTTTGGGAGTCATTTGACTGGTTAGATGGTATACCAAAATAGATGGTAATACTAACCTTAGTAGTATTACATGACTTGGCATGTTCAGAGTTCTGAATGTCCAGTTCTACATCTTTCTTTGGAATTTTCCCAACAAAGATTTCCAATTAGCCACTCTGCTCTGTTGATCATTTACCTGAATGCCTAAGTATTTTGTGGGGAAATTTCCTATTCTGAATCCCAGAACTCTTGCTAGGAATTCTTGTGTGGGTGTTGAAGTGCTCAAGAAGAATATATTAGACTTATCTTTGTTTATCTCTGTCGTTGAGGCACTAGTGAAGTCTGTGAGGATTTCCATAATTTTTCTGGCTTCCTTGAGCGATGCCTATCCATACATCATTATGTCGTCTACAAATTGCTGGTGGGTTAATGGAAGGTCATTCCACCATAGTTTGAGGCCCTCATATTGTTCAATTCGAGATTTTTCATTTATATATATTTCTTGGCCTTCCGCTACTAGGATAAACAAGAAGGGAGAAAGCGGGTCACTGTTATAGGGAAACCTAGTGTCCATGCAAAGCTGCTAGTCCCACTAAGACGGGTAGCTACCTTAGAAACAAACAGATTAAAGTTACTTTCGTTTTCCTTTATGAGAAGTATATAGGAGATAAGCAAAGAATTCCAACCTCAATCTTTCTTTTCTCTGCTTGTTCCTTCTCCTCTTTGACGGATCTTTGCTGCTCCTCCCTTGACCACTCTACTTCAAAGAGTACCTGTAAAGTCAAAGCAGCATAATACCTTCAAAGTGTAGAGATCTACAATCATAAATAATATAGAACCAGATATATATTGACCACAAAAATGCATATATTAGCAAACATACAAGAATGTGGAGGAAAACTTGAATAACTTTATTGATATAAAGATTAGAAGAGAGGATTACAACCCATTGATCTGACCCGCGTCATCCTCCTAGCATGAAAGCCCTTCTTCACCTCATGAAAATCTTAGATCACCCAACACTATGATATTCCACCAAGAAACCAACAACATTTCCTTACAAGATACAAGATTCTAGCCTCTGGATCTCTGGGATGAGGGATCCATATATAGATGATTGCATGGGGGTGAGTCAGCTTCTGGGATTTTTGATTAGTGTCTTCTCTCTGGTAGTTCTTGATTCCACTGGGAGATTGATGATCTCTTACTCATCCCTAGGAAAATTCAAAGAGGCAAGTGTCACAGGAGAATTTTCTGGAAGATTCCATGATCATCCACCTTGCAAACTGTCTTTGCCATTTGTCTACTCTCACCCATCGCACCCTACAGAAGGGCTTTTTAGTATGCATCGCACTTTTTCCACTGAGCAAGTGAGATTGGGGTTGCAATGTCGAAATATGTCTATAACAGTCGCCTTCCCTGAGCCCTTTGGTTGCGTTAAATGCCTCTGTAGGGGATCTGTTAAGCATAATTGATAGAACTGGGGTGGTTACCATTGACATTATCTAGCTTATCCATCTTTCATCAAAGCCAAATTCCTTTAGTATTCATTGTAGATACTCCCAATTCAGTCGATCATACGCTTTATCCAAATCTAATTTAACCAACATTCCTTTGGTTTTTTATTTTTTTAATGAGTGAATTGCCTCGTGTACCACCACTATTCCATCCATTATTTGTATGCCGTTGACAAACCCTATTTATTCTTGAGATATCAACCTAGGTAATATAGGTTTTAAACAGTTGACCATAATTGTAGCCATGACTTTGTATATGAAATTATAGAGTGCTATTGGTCTGAACCCTTCCGGTTCTTCTGGATGCTCTGTCTTCGGGATGAGGTTGAGAAATGTGGAATTCATGGTTGGGTGCATTCTTTTGGTACACCTAGACTCCTCCACTAATTTCATTATATCTTCACCTAGGAAAGGCCATGTCGCTTGGAAGAATTCGATTGGCCTTGGTGCTTTGTTTCTTGCCATATTCCTAATTACCTCTTGCACTTTTGCTTTAGATATTTCTCTTAATAGACCCATGTTCTACTTTCTGATCACCAGATTGAGGATGTGTTGTGTGATTTTATTAATATTTTCCTCCCTTTTAATGTTTGGTTTTGTCAGGAGCCCTTTGAAGTGTTGTACTAACAAATTCTCCATTTCTTTCTTTTGGGTAGCCAATTTCCTTGCTGATCCATTAAGGAGAAGATTTTTTTTCTGATGCCTGTGTTGTACCATTGCTTTGTGGAATAACCTTGTGTTTTTCTCTCCTTCCTTTAACCATTGGATTCTTGATTTATGTTTCCATAGGATTTCTTCTTGTTGTCTTCTTTCTTCCAATTTTTTAATAGGTGGCCCTTCCTTTCCTGCCAACCCTTCACTTCTACCTTCATTGATTATTTGTTGTTGTACTTTCTTCATCTTTATTTGGATTATCCCATGTTCCTTCTATATGTTACCAAATTCTTCCTTGTTCCAGTTCTTTACTTTACCTTTTATATCTTTTAGTCTAAGTTGACAGGTATGCATCTGGCTTCTCCCTACTATCGCATTCTCATTCCCATTCCACCATTCCTTCATTTTTTCTATTAGGCTCGATTCTCTTAGCCAAAATGGCTGAAAACTGAAGGGTTTGTTTTGTTTTCCTTGATTCATTTCTACTTCGAGTTTAATGGGCCAGTGGTCCACCCTAGACTTGGAAGAATTGATGCTTCATAGAATATGTCTTTGCCAATGAAGTGTTTTGTTGCCAAGAATTTTTCCAAATGAAAGGCTATCTGTCTGCTCCCTCCCATTCTGTTGTTCCACGAATATTTTCCATTTATAGTTGGGATGTTTGCCTATTTTAGTTCTTCATGTAGATCTCTGAATTTCTCCATTTCCGGCTCTTCTCTTTGCAACCCCCCTCTTTTCTCCTCTATTGATGTTTTCAAATTGAAGTCCCCTACTATCAGCCAAATTTTTTCATCGTGGAGCTTACCAAGCTTCTTTATTTGTTGGAAGAAATTTCCTTTTTCCACTAGAATATGAGGGCCATATACTGTAGAGACTAAGAACCACTCTCTATTTCAAATTAGACGGAACCGCTCCATGAGGATTCTTTTCATACCCACCCAATAGTCCACTATGATCTTTGTTGGGTTCCACAGTATTGCTATGCCTCCCGCACTACCTTTCGCATCTATGGTCATCCATTCATACCTTGGTTTTATTTTTCTTAGTATGTCTTCCATTCTCCCTCCTGTAATTTTTGTTTCTTCTAGCAGCATAAGTTGAGGTTTTTATTTTCTTAGTATCTCATTTAAGTGTCTCTACTTGCCTCTACTATTGAGGTCTCTTATATTCTAGGATGTAATTATAATTGGGATGGATTTAAGACTTCTGTGGTCAATATCTTCTAACTTTGTGACCAGAGAACCCACAGTAAAAACCATTTGTTGTCAACATTTCAAACCCCAACAGGGATCCATCATCAGGACTTTTATTGATGGATCCCTGTTGGGGTTCGAAATGTTGACAGCAAAATGGTTTTTACTGTGGGTTCTCCGGTCACAAAGTTATAATTGGGATACCTTGTTTATTTGTTGGAATATCGATGATAGTAGTACCACCCTCCCTGTATTCACCAACATTTCTCCCATAATCTGTATAGATTCTTGTAGGTTTCTTCAACCTATTTTCTTTTCACCTTTCATTTTATTTTTATAATGTTGGGAGTTGTCCCGATGCATCCCCAGTTGTTCTACCATTTCCACCTGCCCCTGCCCTTGTTTAGCTTGATATTGCTGGAATGCTTCTCTGTATAGTCTTTTTTGGTCTTCTACAATGAATCTCTCATCTAGGTGTCTCCATCCATTCAATAGTTTCCTCAACACCTCTTCTTCCATGCTTAATTATTCTCCCCTACTTGTATCTATTTCCATTGTACTATTATCCATGTTCTCTCTATCTCACTTCTCCTCTTTCTCTGTGGGCTTGCTTTGGGCTTTCCTCTTGGATTTTAGCTTGCCTTGACTCAAGCTAGTTTTCTTTCCTTCCCCCCCAAGATAGTCCATTGTTTGGATGTCATTGTCTTCTTTTTCTTCTCCTTGTAACACATCAAAGCTATTTGTTCTACTCGACTGAGCTTGTTGTTCTTTTTTCCCCCCGTTGGTGTTCTCCCTTACTTGTCTTCTCTTACTTTTCACTTCTTGAAAACCTTCCTTATCTTCTTCATTTTTCCTTTGTTGTTTGTTCATGTTTTATCCCTCTTATATATTCATTGGGTACTATTTAAATAGGTTTCCGTACTCATGACATCTTCTACATCTGAATGGGATGTGTTCGTAGTCTAGAATTTGTTGCCATACCTCTTCAGGTATTCTAGTTCCACTGTGTTTGGGATAAGTTCAACTATGTTCATGTATACACATATTCTTGCCTATGAAGTATATCTTCCTTCTTTTATCGTTTTTGCTATTTTGAAAAATCTGCCTATCGTATTTCCTATGGACTCCAGTATCTCTGGGTCTCAGAAGTCCATTGGGAGGCCAAATAACTTAACTCACAACGAGGCTGCGAGAAATTGTTCCTTGTCTGGGTCATAACATTCTTCCCAATATCTAATAAACAATCCAACATTGAGGACCATTTTCAAACACTTTTTCTTTGTCTTGCAGGTTTGAGAATATTATCGTGAAGAAGCCTCTAGCTCCCATCTTGAGCTCGATATGTCCTCGGGGCTGCCATTTTTTCTTAATCTGTTTGGTGAGGTCCTCTTTTGTCAGCCATACTTTGATGAAATTACATATTAGCTCATGGTATTTCATGTAACTTTTGTAGCAATCGATGTTTATTCTTGGAGCGAAGGCAGGAGGAGAGCGGGAGCGTTCTAGCGATCTAGGGTTTCGGTGAAAGCATGCAATGGCAAACTGCTCTGATCCTCTACGCACCTGCTTATACTGTCAGCTAAACAACCTCTAGTCACAGATCGCGCAGTCGTGGTCTTCATGATACCCCCCTAGGGGGAGGGCTTGGAGCCTCCCCCATTCAAAAATGCAGAGCGGCAACATTTTAGAGAAAACGACAAACATGAGAGGAATCGAGAGGATGGCACGGTTCTGAATCCTCAGGAGAGAAAAGTGGACACTGAGCATCCCAAAGTAACCTCAACCACTTGTAAGCCAGTTGTAACTGAGCGACCAAAGGTTGAACTCCTGAGTCATCAAATGAATGCTAAGATACAATATATGAGAGATCATGCCTTAATAGGCAAATTTATAAGATTCTGGGCAACGGAAAAAGCACTGCATGGTTGGATAGCAGCAAAATGGTATCCCAAAGGACACATCACTCTGCAATTGGGACCGAAAGGATTCTTCATAGCCATTTTTAACTGTCTCTAGGATCGAAAGATGGTTCTAGATGGAGGGTCATATTTCTTTAATGCGGCAGGATTGTACCTCAGAGGCTCGGTAGAGCGCTTCAACCCTGACAAAGAGGACCTCAGCTGGGCTCTAGTCTGGATAAGATTGTATTCTCTGCCTGTGGAATACTGGGAAGAATCCTCCTTACAAGGTATAGGAAATGTTCTGGGTGAGTTTATTAAAGTGGCAGAGGAAACAAAACTTCAAAGATACACCTCTTTTGCAAGAATCTGTGTATACATGCACCTCAATATGGCTCTTCCAGATAAGGTAAGTATTTATCATGAGGATGTTGAATGGGTTCAGTTTATTGATTATGAGCATGTGTTGTTTAGATGTAGAAGATGTCATGCCTTGGGACATTTATATAGGGACTGTCCTCTGACTCAAAAACCCTCAACCCCTTCTGCTCCAGAAAAACCTGAGTCCGGCAGCTTTACTAAGGTAACTAGTCGCAGAAAGGGCCACATGAAACCCATGCCTAATCCTAAATTGCCTCAGGCTAGCACCTCCCAGCCCTCGAGCTCCAATATTTCTGATGCTTTAGCAAGCCATAAGGATCCCAGCCTGGTAAATCCTGTGTCCACAGAGAAGGATACTCTGAATGATAAATTTTCTGATCCTTCCAAAGCCAAATCTCCTCAAGAAAATACTCTGCCCTCAAATCTTGTATTACCTAATAAGCTAGATCTCCCAGCATGGAACAGTCAGGGAATGGAGGTGGAAAACACCCACTATTAATCAGAACACTTACAAAATCCACTAAAGATTTGGAGGAATCTCAGCAAATGGAAGAGGAATAGGAGAATATGGAAATTGGGGAAATGGATCTTCTAGAACTAGAGATGGCATGCAAGACAAATAATTACGACAAGGTTCGAGCCAGACAACTAGAAAACTTGGAAGTGATCCTCTCAAGGGCACAAAGACACAAATCCTTTGGCGTCCAATCAGGAGGTGTTTGGGATGGGAAACTCACATCCAAAGATAACAAAAAATGAGGGCGGAAAACAGACCTCCAGGGCACTATCCCAATAGGAGAAATGCTACTAGAGTCAGGCGGATACTCTAAGCTGACAGAGTACTATGATACCCTCCCCAACACTTCCCAATGAAGTTGTTATCATGGAATATTAAAGGCCTTAATGGCCCAGGGAAAGGAAGAGTTCTCAAAAACTTGATAATGCAGGAGAAACCTCAAATCATTTTCTTGCAAGAGACAAGTGTAACTCATCAGCGCTGGAAAGGATTGCAATAAAAGCATGGTCGAGCTGTCTCTCTGTAGAAGTTGATGCTGATGGAGCGTCTAGTGGCTTACCAATTATATGGGACCCTTGTTCCATTAGAATCAATAACTTTCATGCCACAAGGAATTTCATTCAGGAAATATTCCACATCACATGAACCAATATACATGGGCTTCTAACCAATGTATATTTTTCCTAGGAGGCCGGGCACAAAATAGAAATCTTGAACACCCTCTCAGCAATCAACTTGAATAGGCTGCACCCTATTTGGATAGCCGACGGAAACTTCAATATGATTATAAACCTGGAGGAGAAAATGGGAGGCAGAATCAGTAGCATTAAGGAAGGGATCAATCTAAAATAATTCATTCAAAACAATTGGATGATAGACCTTCCCTTCAATAATGGACTCTTTACCTGGAAAAAAAAAAGAGCATGGACGCATCAGATAGCCTCGCGCCTAGATAGATTCGTCTTATCAAACAATGCCATTCATATAGGAGGCGACTTTGCTGCTTCTATTCTTCCTATCTCTGGATCAGACCACTAGCCAATCTCCCTTCATTGGTCCCGTCCTGGCAATTCAAAGCGCAAACCATTTCACTTTGAGGCTTTCTTGCTATCTAATGAGGATTTCAACAACCTGGTTAAAACCGAATGAAACAATTTCTCTCCTCCTAAAGGCACAAAAATGCTTCAATTTTAGCAAAAACTTAAGCATCTCAAGGGCAAAATAAAACAATGGAATTATAACTCCTTTGGTAATATATTCAAGGCTCAGAGTGATCTGGAAAAGAGTGTGAAATAGTTGCAACACAAAATCATACTCGAAGGTCGATCAAAGGACTTAGCTGAACAAGAAAAACTGCTGGAATCGCAAGTCTCTGAGAGAGCAAGACAGGAAGAAACACTATGGAGGCAAAAATCTTGAATCAGATGGCTTAAATATGGAAAGAAAAACACAAAATTTTTTCATAGGACCACAATCCAGCACAGAATGAACAACAACATATCCCATCTCCAGAATGCGAAGGGCAGAAAAGTGGAATCACATGAAGAAATTGAGAGTGAGCTTCTAAGTTATTTTAAGCAAGTGCACAAGGAGCCCATCACAGATAGATTGTAGGACATAAGGAAAATTACAAGGAACATACCAAAAATTATCACCGAGGAGCATAACCAACGCCTTCTCAGGCCTGTTGACCTACAAGAAGTAGAATCTGTTGTTCACCAATTGAAGGATCGGAAAGCACCTGGTTCGGACGGTTTCACCTCAAATTTTTCCACTCTTTCTGGGATCTGAACAAAGTGGAACTTTGGAAAGTTGTTAAGGAATCAAGAGCCATGCGATGGATGCTTCCAGGAATGAATTCTACATTCGTAGCCCTTATTCCTAAGGAAGCTCGTCACAGCACCTGGGACAAGTTCAGACCTATTTCCCTCTGCAATATCATTTTCAAAATTGTCTCCAAAGTCATAGCATCTAAACTCAAATTTTTGCTTCCTCTAATCATCTCTCCGGAGAGATCTGGGTACGTCGAAGGCAGGAAGATTAGGGACAGAATCATCTTTACTCATGAAATCATACATTCCCTGAAGCATCTCAAAAAGTCAGGTATGTTGCTGAAAATAGATCTTTCTAAAGCCTTTGATAGTCTAAGCTGGCAGTACATCAAAGAAGTGCTTATATCTTTTGGCTTTTCTCCTCCCTGGGTCAGGTGGGTTATGAGCCTTATCTCTTCATCGTTCTTCTTGATTCTGATTAATGGCATTCCCTCTTCCCCCTTTCATCCCTCTCGAGGCATCAGATAGGGAGACCCTCTATCCCCCTTCCTTTTTGTTATTATGGCATAAGGTTTAGGCCGTTCTATTAAAAATGCTCAACACTCTCATCTCCTTAAAGGTCTGTCTCTCCATAGCTCTTCCACCTTTACCCACCAGTAATTTGTGGATGAAAATATGCTTTATGGCCATCCTTTAGTCCAAGAAGCTCATCAATTCAAATCTTTCTTATCGGATTTGTTGAATGCCTCAGGAGCCTCTATTAACAAAGTCAAATCTCAATTATTCTTCTTTCACACTCCTTTAGTGACCCAAGCAACCATTGCCTGCACTCTTGTTTTTCTATTGTTGTACTGCCTTCCACCTACCTAAGTTCTCCCTTAATAGCCTCGGCCTTGAAGCACTCCGCATGGAAGATCCTTTTAGAAAACATGGAAGCTCGCCTTTCATCTTGGACTCACCGAACCCTCAATATGGCAAGCAGATTAGTTCTTATAAAAGTTGTTCTTCAATCCTTGTCGCTTTATCTCTTATCTATCCTAGCGGCCCCCAAATGGGTTCTTCAAGAAATCAAGCTCATGCAACGATCCTTCTTATGGGGCAACTCTGGGCTTGGCCGAAAATGGACCCTTGTTAAGTGGGACACGGTTTGCCTTCCTAAGTGTGCAAGGGGAACTGGCCTCAGGGATCCTTATCATAGCAACATGGTCATGGGGGCTCGAATTTGGTGGAGATGGCTGACTGCACCATTCACCCCATGGGATTCTCTATGGAAGGAAAAATATGCTAATAATTGTCCAACAGAAGAGCTCGTCAGAATGTTAGAAATCAGTATAGGATTCCTAATATGGAACTCAGCCAAGCAGTACAGAAATTTAATCCAACAACATAGTTTCTGGGATGTCAAGGATGGAAACACAGCTAGATTTTGGGAAGACTCCTGGTAGCAGCAACCCAAGATCAAGGATCTGATCACCAATATGCAGATCCCGGACCAGGATATTCAGGCCTATGAAAAAATTAATTCATTCTGGATTCCTTCTCCATCACAAGGTTACTGGCAATGGATCTAGGCAGATCAAATATTAAGGAATGGATCAGAACAAGCCCAACAATCTCTAACCTCAGAGTTAATGAGAAGGAAAATTCAATGCTCGACTGATAAGGACATTCTTATATGGGGTGATGAAGCAAAAGTCTCTTTCACCACCAAGGAAGCTTACAATTTAATAATGAAGGAGAACATGGTCAAAAACCCAATATGGAGCAAAGTCTGGGACACTAACAACTAGCCAAAAATTTCTACTTTTCTATGGCTCTTAAGTCATAATAGGATCCTAACATGGGACAATCTCAGGAAAAGGAAATATCATGAGCCCTCCATGTGCCCGATCTACAGACAAGACGAGGAAACCACAAAGCACCTTATGCACTCCTGTCCTAATGCGCGTAAGCTTTGGGGAAAAGTTAGCTTTCAACGTCAGAAGGAGGGCCGCATACAGGGGGACATTATAGCCACCGTCAACAATTAGGACAAGAATCCTTATCAAAGCACAATCTTCAATTCTCTCTGGAAACTTATTCCGGGCTTTCTTATGTGGAACATTTGGAAGGAGAGAAATAGGAGGATCTTTAATGATCTAGCCATGCCTCTGGAACATTTGTGGAACACTATATGGCAAAACATCAAGGAAACACTTATTCTCCACAATTGGTCTCAGGAGGATTTTCCCTCAACTCCCCAAGAACAAAGTATCTAGAATAATTGGAACCTTCAGTGGAATCAAGAACCTAGGTCCAAAGAATCATCTCAATCTTCCAAATGTTCTCCTGAAAAATGGATTCCCCCTCCCATGCATATGTATCAGCTAAACTTTGATGGCGCCTCGAAAGGCAACCCAGGGGATGCGGGTTTCAGAGGAATCTTCAGATATTGTAGGGGCCTTCCACTTCTTACTTTCTTTGGTTCAAGAGGTTAGGACTCCAATAATTCGGCAGAACTGGAAGGTCCTTGGCAAGGACTTATTCTTGCTCACAGTAATGGATTCTTCCTGCTTATCATAGAGAGTGACTCACAACTCATCATACATATGATTTCCAAAATCATGTAAGGCGCCCCCTCAGATAAAGTTAGCAACAGTTGGAGAATGGCGAAAAGGCTCGAGCTAATTGAAGAATGGCTCTCCTCTCACAGAGCAGTAACCTTCAAGCACATTCGAAGGAATGGAAATAAAGTGGTTGACTTACTAGCAAACATTGGGGTTAACTGTGAACTGGAACTTTGCTCAGGTCCAATATCCAGCTTAGTCTCTGAAGCTCAACTAACGGAGTTCAATAATTTGGTGAAGAATGATCTAAAGCAGGGAGAAGAAAACCACCCAGATGCGGGTGATTTACAAAGTTATTAATGAAGGCCTTAATGCAAGTCGGCACTCGACTCTACCACCTTCTGGCCAGTGCATCCTCCCACAACATCACCTGGCTCAAGCTGGATCAATTCAAGGGCAATTAGATACGAAGGCCGATTCGACAGAAGATGAAATTTAATGCTCACCTTCACCGAGACATGGTTCGTGAGGTTTTAATCATGGCAATTTTGAATTTAAATCTCACTGTATGTGCACTGTTTCATTCCTGTTGCAGACCTCCTGCTGGTCTCCCCTACTGATATTCGATTTCCGAAATTCTGCATAAGCGTTGGGCGACTCTTCATACTTATGTTGGGGTGCCCTGCTCCCAAACTAGGTCTTGTTCCTGAAGCTTCTTTCAAATTCCTGGTGTGCTCTCTGTTCCCCGGCATTCTCCTTTTGGTCTCGACGCTTCTGTGCTTTCTCCTAGTGGCCTCACCATGGTTCGACATAGAATGAGAAGCCATCGTGGGGGAAATAGGGGGGGTCATGCAAGAACTTAGCCGACCCCTGCTGTAGCTCAGCCTGTGTATAATGGTTCTCCGCCTTTGTCCCAACTGCCTTCTCCTACGTCCAGCCCTGTTATAAATCCCTTCTCGCATACCACTTCTCAATCCACCCATTTTCAATTTCACAGCAGACTAAATCAGCCCATCATTGTTGCGAATATCACAATATTCTTCTCTGAAGAAGAATTTGTTGAGAGGCCTCCAGCTAGAAATTCAGGTGGGCATCTTCAGGATGCTCTCGATGGAGCAACGGGCCCTGGTTTTGGACAGACTTCAGCGGAGGATGGAAAGGTGAAGGGACAGGGTGCTTCACATGCTGAGGAGGGGACACCCAGCATTCGGTAGTCTCCTAAGGGAAACCCGCCTGTGGTTAATGTGTCAATGGCATTTGCTGCTAGCTCCAGTGGCAACAGTCCCAAGCTGGATCCTCAAGGTGGCAGTGGCTTGGGAGATATGGAGCAGGATGGTGTCAATTGGCCTGACTATGCTTGCCCCATCATTGAGGAACAGATGGACCAGTGATGCCACGTGGTCGCTTACCTTTCTGTCAGTCTCTTCCTGGGGGTTATGGGTCAGGTTTGGTCTCTCCTGGTTTTTATTGTTCAGGCTCTGTTTTGGTGGTCCTGCAAGCTGATCCTGTGTTTTTGTAACCCGGAAGTCTATGACTATGGTTCTGCTCAGGAGGTTAGGCATTATGGATTTTTGACTTTTTCGATAGGCTTGGATTGTCTGATACCTCAAAAAGTCTATCCTCTTCTCAACTCCATGGATTATCAGTATATGGCAAGTTTGGTTGGCTGGTTTCTGTCTTATTGTAAGTGTCTTTTTCCCAAAGTTTTGGATGGTTCAGGCTTAGTCCCTCAAGAACAGCACTCATATGCTACTCGCTGAGGCCTCTGCCTCTTTGTGACTATATTTTCCTTTTTACTTAATAGAATTAGTCTTTACTTAGAAAAAAAACTTTTGTAGCAATCCAGTTTGTTCATCGGTATGATAATTCTCAGTTTCTCCATCACACATGGTAAACATTTACCTTTGCTGCCTGTCTTCCATCTCGCTCTGAGGACGGGTCCTGACATCTTGTTTGTATCTCGCACTTGTTTCTAGTTACTTGTGTTCTGACATGATTCCCTTGCTGCCACATCTTGATAGGAGGGGATCTCTCCCCCCTTTTCCTCCTCTGTCATTCTGATCTAGTTCTCAGCCTCCTAGGTATGCAACTTTTCAGAAGTCTGCACTTTTTTTGGGTACATGGTGCCATTTAGCTCATGGAAGCCTAGCCATTAGGGTTGCAGAGCTCCTGTTCTTTCCTTTTCAATCAATTGTTAAAACCCTATTTTAAAATAGATATTTTTAAATGTTTATTATTATCAATGAAACATTATTTATTTATAACTTATTTTTGGTTATTGCATAACAAATATAAAATAAGAATTTACTAATGTGAATCATTATTATTATTATCTAATTTTAAGGTCAAGGTCAAGGCTAAGCTAGACATCAAATTAGTGTATAAAACTTCTTGTTTGTGGGACAAGCAACCTATTTCTAGTCAACAATTTGACTGCTAAGTTCAACAAAGCATACATACTCTACCCCTCTGGTTTTTGAATTAGTAAGGCATACATAATCTACCACATCTGATTTTTGAACATGTAACTTTTTAAGAAAAAACATACTCTTAACCATTAAACTTACTCAAATTATATTTAAATACTGTGATATAATTTTTTACTTTATTTAAAATAATTCTCTTTTAAAAATCAAAATTAACTCTAACCTAGATACCACCTAAACACACAAATTCACATCCCATTTGAAAAACAACAACTTGCACCTCCTCTGTGGTGTGCCAATTATCAAAGTCATCACTGAATTGGACTGTGGTGTTAACATGCCACCTTTTATCTCAGGGTCAACATAGCAATGTACCTAAAATATGTTACAACTTCAAGGTTGTCATTACTCATCATCAATTTTGGTGGGACTGGTCGGCTAATGTGTGATCATCCTCAAGATATTATATTATGGTTAGATAAATAAAATATATATAGAATGGAAATATGGTATAGATGGATGTTTATTTAAAATTATAATTTAAGAGAAAAGATGAATATGAATATTTAAATAATAATTTAAAATTTGGTATTAAATTTTTTAACCTAAAAGTTTTAGAATTAGAAGTTGAAAAAATTACAGTATTTAAAATATATTTATTAAATTAAAATTTTTGGACTTTATATCCTTTTATATTTTTAAGATAAAATTTATGGATTTATAATTAAAAGATATTGATTTAAATTGAAAGATGTTGAAGTATCATGTAGGAGTTAACATTTGTTTTTAATTAAAAATTGTTTGTCTGTTTTAGGTAAAAATACAAGATACATATTTAAAAATGAATATAAATTAAGTTTATTTTAGTGGCATTATATGTATAATAATAATCCTATTTTAAATTTTCTTCTTAAATTAAGGTATAATATTTTTTATTTCACTCAACTAAGGGCTTATTTTTTTATTACTTTAATTTTACAATTTAAATTCAATTTCATTGAGTAAAAATTACTTAGATGGAAATATTTTTCCTTGAAGAATTGAACTAAATCTATAAATTGTGAAAATAAATTTCCAAAGGATGGATGGTTGAATAACTCAAAATATCTAGGAAAAAAAAGCATAGAGAAACTCATAAGTCACTTATTCATGTTTTATTAAATATCCACCACAAAGCAATGTAAGAGGGATCAATCTGAAACACTCATAGGTTGATATATAATAAAAGGTAGCACATACATCTCGTTATATACATGTCTAAAACCCTTGGGAGGAGAGGAGCACAATTGATGTTACAATAACATACTAAACCATTCTTCATCGATTTTATATTTTGTCTCTCATTCCCTATAGTTAGAAATTGGTCTTTGTTATTGAAGGTTTTCTAAAATTGTACATGCTATTATATGTAGCATTTCTTTTCTACCTTTTATTCAGTTGTTCATTTTGGTCTCCTCAAATCCAACGAACCATTTTTTTGCTAAAAACCACACTAAAACTCATAGAAATCATAAATTTAGATTGCAATATTTCATACATAATTTACCAACATTGAAAATTGCTATAGTACCCAGAATGTGCAATCTCATACTCTTTAAATTGTATTTGCATAAAGAAAAGATTGTTGAATTTCTATTGAAAATATTTGACTAGGCTACCATGTAAACTCTAAATTAAAAGGACCTAAATGGTTATCTACTATCTCATTGCGTTATTTTCATGTGCACATTCATTTTTTGGCATTAGTATGAAATGATCAATTCCAAAATAAGATAAATAAGTGATCTGAATTTGAAACTACTTGAAAAATGTTTGCAAGGTATTCAATTCAGTAGTAAACATGTTTAAAACATTTTCATGTCTAGCAGTAAAGAAACAAGTGATATTTTTAGTTGTTCATGATCCATTCAAACATAGCAGAATTATTTCCTTTTACTGTTTAACACATTAAAACGAATTTGTTCTGCAAAATAAATCAACCACAGATGCAAAAGAAGTTGATGAAGCAATTCACCCCTCGTGGGCTACGTTTGCTGGGTCCAAGACTCCCAAATGGGTCAGCCCTCGTTTTAATTAAATGCTCAAAATGAAATTAAAGCTAAATATAAGTCTCTACAGGTGAAATAGACTGTAAAATTGGATTCAGAACACATGAATCGTTCAAGATTGACTGTTGGTTCACCTCCAATGGATACCTGCAACCTGAAACAGTTCTCACAATATTGGGCCGTAGTGACTCCTAGAACTTCCATGGCTCCAAAACCTATGAAAATGACATCTAATGGCTAAAAACCCTATGCCAATGGCTTCAGAACATCCAAAATACCCAAAAAAAAAAAAAAAAAAATCGTCCAAAACCGCCTTTCCTAGCCAAAGTTATGGCCATTTACTGATAATTGCCAGTTTCCCCTAAAAGAACTCCAGCTACCTTTAGTGGAGCTCTGCCAAAGCTGGGCATCCGCCAAATTTGGCACCACTTCCAAAAGTCCCACCAATTACGCCTTAACCGCTGGCTAAATTTTTTCATGTGACTGGTTCGGCAGTTTGCATAGGATTTCGCTCCCAGTTAGATGCTGGCCCACGGTTTCGGGCGCATGGTCATATGGAGTGGGAGGCCTGGCCCACCAAATTTTCCCGCCCGTTCAAATTTAAAGTTTAAAATAATTAGCTCCGTCGTTCTTTAACAACAAGGTCATTGTGGCCCAACGGTAAAGCTTGTGGTTGATATATGAAAGGTCGGGGGTTTGAATCACCAACCCCACCAACAAATTTTAACACACGCGTCCATACTTTCTTACGTCAACTTGGGGCCACGTGGAGGCCTCTGGGCTTGCCACGTGGCAACCTCTGATTGGTCCGTCCCCATGGAATATTCCATGGGATATTTCATGGAATATTCCATGGAATATTCTTTTTTTAATTTTTTTTGAAAATTCAAAAATTAAGGGTCATTGGGCGATTTTGTTTTTGACATAACTTTCACATACAACGACCGTTTTTCGAACCGTTTATGGTGTTGGAATTGGGAGGACGAGCTCTATCCATTCGTTCAGGTTCAATCCAATTTTGATCACTTTCATTTTTGAGAATTTTTCAACACTTGGGACATGAGCCCTTGATCACGCCTCCCCATTGGGAAGCTTTTGGACCCTAAAAGCCTTCAACTACCTGTTAAAGAGGTGAGGGTACAGTTCCCTCACTCTTTCCACCTCCATCCACTTTGCCTTGTTCGGTTTGCTGCCTTTGAGACCAATCCGAACATAATCTACATTGCCCCTCCTTGAAGTGCGTGTCCTTCTGTCAAGGATTGTATCTTCTTTCAGCTCATCTAAATATTCTAGCAAGAAATCTTCTATAGATGGCAGTTGAATAGCACTTTCATGATCAACAATCAAAGGCGGTTCATACAAATGTAAGTTCTCCACATTAACAACAGAATACATTTGCATGTAGGAAGGCAAATCTAATTGAAAAACATTATTTCCAACCTTCTTGAGGATTTTAAATGGACCATAACGAATAGGCTTCAGCTTTTTACCTTCTCCTTGCATCCTTTCCTTACTGATGTATAGCCATACCTCATCCCCTTCTTGAAACTTGTGATCGACTCTATGCTTGTCGTGTCTTTCCTTGTACTTGCCTTGACTTTTCTCAAGCTGTTCTTGAATTTGCTGATGTATTTGCTGGATTATTTCAATGAATGAACAAGCTTTGTCAACATCACTATGTCCCTCAATGGCGACATATTTCTCAAGAATGAAACCAAGAGGCGATTTTGGCAAGTAACCAAAACAAGCTTCAAACGGTGAGGTGTTTGTGGAAGAGTGCTTGGCACGGTTGTAAGCATGTTGTATGTAATGCAAATGTTCATCCCAAAGCTTGGGATTCTTGCTGCAATATCCTCTCAAGAGGTGCACAATGGTTTTGTTCACAACTTCGGTTTTTCCATCTGTTTGCGGATGGAAAGCAGTACTTTTCTTCAACTTTGTGTCCATCATCTCCCATAGGTTGGACCAAAAATTTCCCACAAATCTGGAATCCCTGTCACTAATAATGGAAGTAGGCAAACCAAAGTGAATCCATACATGACGAAAAAATAATTCAACAATTTGTTCAACAGTTATAGTTTTCTTACAAGGCATAAGTATACACATTTTGCTAAAACGATCAACTACTACATATAAATAATCATGCTGCTTTCTATATTTTGGCAAACCTCCTACAAAAGCCATAGAGATGTTCTCCCATGGTCTAGAAGGTACCGGCAAAGGAGTATACAAGCTAAGCTTCCTGTTACTAGGCTTGCTGGTAGCACATAATGAAAAACCTCTTATGAACCTTGAAACAGAATCTACCATGCGAGGCCAATAACAATACCTCTGTAGATGTGCAACTGTTTTTCTTACACCAAAATGGCCATCAATAAGAGAGGAATGAGCTTCCCTTATGACATTTATTCTCTCCCCCTGTGGTATACACAACTTTCCCAAATGAAACAGCAAATTGTTATGCATGTGATAGTCATTTTCCTCTACATGATTCCCTTTACTCAAGCTGGCATAGACATCTTTAAGGTCATCATCAGATGCATATTGTTCTATGTAACTATCATGTACAATGGAATCATTCTTAAGTAAAGTAACAACACCAATAATAGGCCTTGAAAGCATATCAACAACTTTATTCAGAGTACCTTTCTTGTACCTTATTACCAAATGAAACTGTTGCAAGAAGCCCATCCATCTGAAGTGTCGTGACTGTTGTAACTTGATTTGTGATTGCAAGTACTGTAGGGGCTGATGGTCGGTATGTATAACAGTTTCTTTGCCCATCAAATAGTGTTTCCACTTTTTGACGCTTTGTACCCATGCATACAACTCCTTATCATAGGTAGGATAATTTACAACAACACCATTAAAAGTTTCAGAATGAAAAGAAATAGGCTTACCATGCTGTAGAATAACTGCACGCATGGAATAATCACTAGCATCGGTTTGTATCTCAAATGGCTGTCTCAAATCTGGTAATGCAAGGACTGGAGCTAAACTAATCTTCTTTTTCAAAGATTCGAAAGCTTTTTGCTGCTTGCCTCACCATTGGAACGCATGCTTCACACTTGTCATTGCATGCATAGGAGCTGCTATAGAAGAGAAGTTAGAGATGAACTTCCTCCAATATTGAGTTGCACCCAAAAAACTTCTTACCTCTGTTATGGATTTGGGAGTAGGCCACTTCACAATAACCTCAATCTTAGCAGGATCAATTCTCAAAGCACCTCCTCCTACTATGTGTCCCAAATAAACCAAAGAAGTCTTTCCAAATTCACACTTTGACATTTTAAGAAATAACTGATTCTTCTTCAAAACATCAAGTACTTTCCTAACATGCATGACATGATCTTCTCTAGACTTGCTGAAAATTAAGATGTCATCTAAGTAGACAATAACAAAATCATCAAGAAAAGGACGCAAGACATCATCCATTACTCGCATGAAAGTTGCAGGTGCATTGCACAAACCAAACGGCATCACAAGCCATTCAAAGAGTCCTTGTTTGGTTTTAAACACTGTCTTCCAAATGTCACTTTCTTCAATTCTTACTTGATGATATCCACTGTGCAAGTCTAACTTAGTGAAATATCGAGCATCTTTCAGTTGGTCTAGCAAATCATCTATCCTTGGGAGTGGGTAACAATTCTTTACCCCGTTATCTTGTTCAAGGCCCTGAAATCAACACACATATGCCAAGTGCCATCTTTCTTTGGAATCAGTACAATCGGTGACCCACATGGCGAAGTACTTTGCCTTATGAAACCCTTGTCCAACAAGTCCTTGATTTTCTTCTTTATTTCAGCATTCTCCATAATAGACATGCAGTACATGCCTATGTTTGGAAGAGGACAATCTGGATGCAAATGGATTTCATGCTGAATCTCCCTCTTAGGAGGCAAACCTATTGGCTCTTGAAATATCTCATGATATACATCAACTACATCATACAGATCTGATTTAAGTTTTGGATCACAATTGTCAAATGACTCATGATTCACATCAACCTTGGGCTTAATCATAAGAAGAACAAAATTCTTACTTGAATTGACCAGCCTTTTTACTTGTCCTGCATTCACCATCGCTATATTTGTTTTCTTGCGATGAGCTCTAACAATGAACTCCTTGCCATCTTTGAAAAGATGATATTTGTTTTCATGGCGATGAAAGATAGCTTTCCTGTCAAACAAGTAAGGACTTCCCAAAACAAGCTATATCAAAAGGTACCACATCAAGTTCAACTGTATCAATAAAATGTGCAGTAATTGCAAAGCGCAATGTGCACTTTCTTAAAACTTGTAAATTTGTATCCTTGCAAATCCATCCAAGTGGATATGGCTTCGGATGTGGAATGGTCTCAAGTTTAAGCTGCTTGACCAAGTCTTCTGATATAAGGTTTGCTTGTGACCCACTAAAAAGTGTGTCAATCTTAGTATGTTTTGAAATCACCGTCACATGAAACAGTTCAATTATTTCTTCCTCATTAGGAGCTTGTACATGAAAGTTTGAGGTACTAGTGCTGGCTTGAATTTCCATTTCTTTTCCCTTCAAGTTTTTCAAACCCATGGCTGTAATTTTGGTTTCATCACCTGAATCATCCCCTAAATCTTGTGGAGTAGATGTAGTAGCAACATTTTTCTGTTTCCCTTTGGATTTGTTAAACTGAGGTCTTTTTTCAGGATGTAATTTCCAACAGTTTTTCTCCTCATGGCCTGGTTTAGAACAGTGTTTACAGATCATTTTCTCACTCTCCTATTTGACAGATGCATTCTTTTTGCCCTTTCCCTTGGAAGTTTTCTCTTTGTTTTTCCCCTTAGCGGGCTTGTTTCTACCCTCTTCAAATGTGTTTTTCCCCTTGCCTCTAAATGGGTAGCTTGGACACAAACCTCATCCAAACTAGTAGGGTTAAACATCAAGATGGTGTGTCTAAGGTAGCTATGCAGGCCACCAATATATTTCAGCAAGGTGTCCTGGGTCTGTAAATCTACCCCTAACAAGAGAGCTCTTCTCCTGAACTCTTGGGTGTAGTCTTGGACATTCTGACCCTTAAGTTGTTTGAAATTTTGCCAGTTCATAATGGCTTTCTACATGTGAGCAAGAGGATAAAATTGTTTTTTAATGGCTAACAGAAATTCAGTCCATGTTAAGGTAACCTTACCAAATTTCTTGATCTCCTCTTTGATCTTGGCCTCCCACCAGACCAATGCTGCTCCATCCATTCTCAAAGAAGCAAACTGAATCTTTGTGGCATCATCATGCATATTCTGGATCCTCAAGTAAAGTTCTAACTGCCTAATCCAGTTGTCAAGCTTTTATGCATTCACTTCACGATTAAACATAGGCAATTCGAATTTTATATCAAGCTTCAAAAAAGGACTTTTTCTAGAGGATCTATGTTTATGCACAGAAGAAGAAGACGAGGATGAAGAGAAAGGAGGTGACAATGGGGGTGGTGGATCACCATTACCTCCATGTCCTTTCTTGGAATGATCATCATCCTTCTTACCTCCTGAAGAACCCTCTCCTTCAAGTGGATGTTTGGACCCTTCTCCAGCTAATTTCTCATTTCTTTCTTGGTACAATATCCTCACCATTTCAGTGAGGTCCAAGAAATACTTTCTAAAGACTCTTTCTTCTTCTCTTGGATCCGTGTCTTGAGGAATTTCTCCTTCATGTTCAGACATTCTTGAAGCTTCTGCTGAGACTCTTGATGGTGAAATTGAAGGTGAAGGTGATGGTTCTCTGGCCTTCCTCCTTGACTGAGGATTCTCCCGTTAAGGTGATGGCTCTCTGGCCTTCCTCCTTGACTGAGGATTCTCCCGTTCTCTAGTCAACTGTCCTTCCCCTCTTTTAAGTTTCAACCTGGTAAGCATCAATACTTGCAAGACAGTTAGAAGATCTTTGCACAAAAACAATCAAAAGACAACTTCACCAGAGATTGACTGAAAGAGCATTTATCTACTTTGCAATTGTATAACAAGAGCATTTCAAAGGCTTCCTAGCTCGTTTCAGGCTCTATCTATAGCTTATTTGATTGCTTTTGATACAAAGAAACAACAACATAGCTCTGATACCAACTTGATCTGAATTTGAAACTACTTGAAAAAGGTTTGTAAGGTATTCAATTCAGTAGTAAACATGTTTAAAAGATTCCCATGTCTTGCAGTAAAGAATCAAATGAAATTTTCGGCTGTTCATGATCCATTCAAGCATAACAAAATTATTTCCTTTCACTGTTTAACACATTAAAATGAATTTTTTCTGCAAAATAAATCAACCACAGATGCAAAAGAAGTTGATGAAGCAGTTCACCCCTCCTGGGCTACGTCTGCTGGGTCCAAGGCTTCCAAATGGGTTAGTTCTCGTTTTAATTAAATGCTCAAAATGAATTTACAGCTGAATAGAAGTCTCTAAAGGTGAAATAGGCTATAAAATTAGATTCAGAACACGTGAATCCTTCAGGATTGGCTGCTGGTTCACCTCCAATGGATACCTGCAACCTGAAACAGTTCTCACAATACTGGGCCCTAGTGGCTCCTAGAATTTCCATGGCTCCAAAACCTATGCAAATGACCTATGATGGCTGAAAGACCTATGCCAATGGCTTCAGAACATCCAAAATACCCAAAATAAATAAAAAAATCGTCCAAAACCGCCTTTACTAGCCAAAGTTATGGCCATTTACTCCCAACTGCCAGTTTCCCCTAAAAAAACTCCAGCTAACTTTAGTTAAGCTCCGCCAATTATGGTGAGACCGCAAAATTTGGCGTTCCGCCAAAAAATCTGCCAACTAGAACTGCAGTTTAACTGACCGTTATGGCGCATGTGACCGCAAAAAGCTCGGCGGTTTACCTCGGATTGCACGCTGGCTGTATGGTTATGCCCTGGTTCCGGGTGCTTGGTCATACGGAATGGGGGCTGGTCCCCCTCATTTCTCGCCTGCCATAAATTTAAACTTTAACTATATAAATATTCCGCCATTCAAACAAGTTCCGCCCTCGTAACCTAATGGTAAGGCATTGGGTTTATGGATGGGAGGTCGTGGGATCGAACCTCACTGCCACCCACATTTTGTAATGCGCCCATATGTTAGCTGACGTCATCCTAGGCCACGTGGTGGCCTCTAGGCTTGCCACATGGTGGCTCCTGATTGGCCCGCTCCAAAGGAATATTCCATGGAATATTCTTTTTTTTTTTAATTTTTTTTTGAAAATTCAAAAATTAAGGGTTATTGAGCGATTTTGTTTTTGACATAACTTTCACATATGGCGACCATTTTTCGAACCGTTTGCAGCGCCGGAATTGGGAGGACGATATCTATCTGGTTGTTTAGGTTCAAGCCAGTTTTTAGCACTTTCAATTTTGAGCATTTTTATGACACTTGGGACATGAGCCCCTCATCAACATTATAGGATTTCAAACTTAGAAGAATATTTTTACTAGAAAGAATTTGAGTCCCTTCTTGCTAATGTGACCCAAGCTATTATGACACAAAATTTATAAGGTTTCCTCTTTCACAACAATAGGAACATCTGGTTTTTATTTTATTTCTCGGTGTATGCATTATTCATTCCTTGGATCCTCTAGCCATGAGTGGTGACTCTTTATTAATTTTCTAGCCATTTTTTTCTAAAACTTGTGAAGTAGCTTTCATCACTCGGTTTTCCTACATGTATTACACTCATTCATGTCTCTATAACATATCTAACGTGTTTCATTAAGATAACTTGTCCATCCTTTGCTTTGATTTGGAAATATTCAACTCCATCAATGTTGCAGAATTGACTGACTCCTAAGTGTATTTTACCATGGCTACTAGGATTGTATGTAACCTTATTATTTTTGCTTGGGGTTACATGATGAGATGCTTCAGAACTAAGAATCCAATAAATACCACAATTGGAGGTACATAAACATCCATATTCCATTAAAATAATAAATAAAACCTCATCATTTGAAACTACAATAGTGATATGAAATTTATCTTTGTTGGCTAATTTTTATTTGTGTTGGCCTGTTTTTGATCCTTATATTCTCATTTCTAGACATGTCACCCTTTATTCCTTTGTCATAGTTTCCCATAGTGATAAAAATTGATGCTACCTCTTTTCGATTTTGATCTACCCCTTGACCTTGAATTCTCTTGATAGTTTGAATAATTTTTCCTACCATAATCAACTCAAGTTAAAGCTTCTCCTTCGTAGTTTTCTGTAATTGATTTGTCACAACTCCTCATTCATTAAGCTATGGCTAATATCTTTAAAACTTAGGGTTCCCACAAGTGTTGAAGTGTTCATAGCTAACGATCAAGTTGTCCCAGATATTTGACATGGTCACATCAATAAGATGATTCTAATCATATCATTCAAAATAAATTAATAGAAGTAAGCTAGATGGTAATTATGTTGAATTTATTTAAGTGCTTTATTACTAAATCACTCTCCTTCTTGAGGTTGTATAATTTCTTCATTAATTGAACCTTATTCATTGTTATGTTTTTCTCATATAGATAGTGTATCTTTTTCCATAGAGCTTCTTTTGCTAGACATTAATTGATCATTGGCAATGATTTTTTTTTCTAGCTTGATCTAATCTTGATCTGTATTTAATGAGGGTTTCTTTGCTACTCCCTGTGAAAATTCTTTGATTGCAATAAATTGGATATCTATCTCCTAACTCTTAGCAATTTATTTGTATTTTGAATTTTTATTCAACAAATGACGATCTTCATTATTACATTCTTCACAATAAAAACATTGTGAAATATAAGACATGGGACTGAGAAATATGCACACACACATAAAATATAACACCATATTTTTTGGACAATTGTCCTTGGAAAAGTCCCGAAGGGAAAACCAATGCAACATATGAGGTTTTTGTTACTATCTTTAGAAAATTCAAGAGTAAAATGATCTGCTTGCCAATCTGGAAAAGCTCCAACAATATTTACTAGATAAATAATCTGGAAGACACCCTTGTCTCCCTTTGTAATTGATCTGTCCTCTCCTAGCCACTCACACCTCCTCTTACAATTCTCACTTCCTATTGGAATGCATAGATCTAACTAAGGATAAATTCATACAACCTTAGAATCACCTCCAAGAAAGTTTTCCTACCTCCCTCTTCCTCTAAAACCCACTCACTCTACCTCTAAGACATTGATCCCGCAACTGGAAACTGAAACATGGCTCCTTTGACAACTTGCACTGGGTAAAATGGCTAACTCACACTGTTCTATTCAACCTCCTTTTTAGAAGAATTAAACCTCCTATTTCCTTTCTCCAAACACTAGATAATACAAATGAAAATTCTTGAAGACTCATAATCTCAAATATTTGCTGAAATCCTTGCTATGATGCTTTCCCTAGCTTCAAATATGCCCTTGTTGAATACCTGAAACTAGGTAGTCAAACTGCTCAACACATATACTATGTCTTCTCAAATCCCTTTGAACTACTCTTATAATCTCTCGTTCGAGTCTCAATGGCCACTATTACATCTCAACCGATGGCTAAGATCACTTTGACTTCATCATTAGAATACTCTAGAGAAAAATTGATCTTCCTTAATTAATTCCCTTTAATTAACCAATTTTCCTAAGTTATACTTAGGAACATTTTAATTATTGGCTAATTAATTTAATTAAGGTGTCTCCAAGTATTTTCTCATGAAACCTTTTTCAATTTCGATATCTCATGTTCCTTAGCCTCTTAGACACAATCTAAGGCTAGAACACTTGTTTGTTTCTACCATATCCAAAAGCTAAAAAAAACACCCCCTCTTAGTGAGGAAGGTTTTCTCCACTATACCCATTTTCTCTTTGAAGTAGACGAGCTTTTCCCTCCCTAGGGCCTTCATGAATATATCAACAACATATTGATTTGTGGGAAAATGTTGTAGCCAAACTAATCGATGCTACTAGTGTCTGACATATATGATACCACCTTCCTCCACATCTTCAAGCTAAACTGACTCCCTATCACTAGAAATCACTGTGAAGAAAACACTCTGGAAGTCATTGTCCACCATGCTACTGTGCATGCTCTGATCTCACACTACTGATACCTTTGTATTGATGTCATCACTACACTTGTGTGTAATTATCTCTTAGAACCTAAAGATCCAAGCTTCCACAGGGTTGCTATCTCTGAAGCTAGAATTCCTATGATCCAAACTTAAACAAGAACAAAAAAAATCATAAATATAACCATAAATACAAAGATGCAGCAAAAATAACACTTCATTTCGTTAATATCAAATACTGAAATATGTTTACAAACATAATAGAAATAAACTAGCTCGACCAATGGTAGCTTTGTAGGTTTTAACCCTGCATAGAAATTACCTGCATACAAATTCTAAAACATAGAAATAAAACAATGCAAGAGCATAACACATAAAACACATATACACAGAGATTTTTCCCTGGATCCCAAAACTGGAACTACCAGATTGATTTTTCATTATGTTCCTTTCAATGTTACAATACATATTTATACATGCCAAAGAATCCAATACCATGGACCGAAAACCATTGCGCCCAAAACCATGTGCGAAAACCATAGGTAGGTCTACCCACCTAATATAGGGTCCAAAAAAAAAATTCTGAGGCCCTACCCTAGACCCCATAGAGGGGGGTTACCCGCCCCCTTCAAACCCCTTGTGGCCCCCTCTACTGCCTAATCAGTACAATGAAGGGGGGGCTCTGCCCCCCCTCTAACCCCCTGGTTAACTAGGGTAGCTAGTCATGGAAATAATATAACACAACCCAACATTCTCCCACTTGTTCTTTTCTTTCCACAGGGGGCCATAGGAGAGCTTAGTCATTTATCCAGCCCTGTAATGCCCATTGTTTCTCTACACAAAGAGAACTTCTCAGAGCTCAGATTTTTTCAATGCATCTGTAGTATTCTTCAAAGTGTCCACCTTTACCAACAACACCTTTTTGTCTTCTATCATATCCCTCACAAAGTGATACTGAATATTAATGTTCTTTGTGTTTGAATGGTAAGCAAGGTTCTTTGCCAAGAAAATTGCACTTTGGTGGTCACAGTCTATCCTTATAGCTCCCTGCACTAACCCCATGTTGAAAATGGCAACAAGAAATGCTAAAAATAGCATTGCTATAAATAGCATTTCAAGATATACTCCAACTCTGTTGGAAATAGCAAAAATAGAAATGCTAAAAATAACATTGCTATAAATAGAATTTCAAGATAGATTCCAATATTAATTAGTCCTTGAATTAAAATTGAGAACTAAAATTCGAATTTATTCTCACTAGCTATTTGAAAAATAAATAAATAATTAATCTTGAGTTAATTAGTTGGAGAAATTCAAGTTAGAAGTATTTGTGAAGTCATGCAATAGTTATCCCTTTAATTGAGGAGATTATCCCTTAATTAAGGAGATAAGGATGAGTTGTAATTAGTTAGCTCAGTTAATTGAGTTAAGTCCAGTTAGATTAGTTCCAATAGTTTGTGGAACTAATTGTGAGTTCAGTCAGTTAATGCATGCATGCATGCAACTAGTGTTCTCCAGATAACTGAATTTTCTCTCATAAATAACTCATGCATGTCAGTTTAGACAGAGACCAATTGAGATTAAAAGAAGGGACATTGTACTATTAGTTGGAGGAATTTTCCTATAAAGGAAACTCATCCATGCAGAAGGAATTAGCTTCTTCAGGATTGTGCAGTTATTTCAGAGGTTAGAGCAGTGTGTGAGGGATTATTACGCATAGGTGGAAACTTGAGGACCTGGGAGAAACTGAGCAAGGAAATAGGAGGCTTGGAGGACTGAAGGAAGGCATATGTGTTGTGTATTCTGTCTATGAGCAGTAGTGACGGATTGTACTGAGAGTTGTATAGCTTGTGAGCTAAAGCTTTGTGTAATCCTGAGATATTTCCACTTGTATGATAATACAGATAGTGGGGTTTTTAGCTGATGCTTTCCCCAAAGTATTCTTCTGTGTTTCATGTGTGATTGAATCTTCTTCTCTATTATATGTGTTCCGTTTCATCTTTCTCAAAATTGATTAAGCTTCCGCAAGTTTGATTGTAGAAGTAGATTAAGTATTTTGCTTTAGTACATTGCATAATTAGTTTAATCTATAGTGAAAATTTCTACATGGTATCAGAGCAAAGGTGATCAAAGCGAAGAACAATATACAAAGAAGGGAGAATTTCGAAGTTCGAAGTTTTGAAGTTCTTGATTGTAGGTACAAAATCGACTTCTTATCACATCTCAAAATTCACCATTGGTGTTCAATGGCTTGAGACTCGAATATGCCCTAGATGGCAGCTCAAATTACATAGCCTGAAAGGATCGCATGGAAGTGGTATTAGAGGACAAAGGATTGAAGGACTTCATTGATGAAGAAGTCCCTAAGCTAGCATAAGCTAATGCCCAAGAATTGGCGAAATGGAAGAAATGTGTGGCGAGAGTGAGGAGGATTCTTCTAGAGGGAGTTCGAGACCATATTTTCTTCTCCATGGGAAGGAGACACTGTTTTCAATGTGGAAGACATTGAAGGATCTATATCAGAACAACAATGATCAGAGGAAGTTGGTGCTGAAAGACAAGCTTCAGAAATCAAGTGTGAAAAGGGCGACATGATCTCTACATATCTGAACAAGCTCACCACTTGCAGAGATAAGCTTGAAAGTGTAGGAATCACGATAGCTGATGATGACATCGTGAGTCTTGCTCTCCTCGGTCTTCCTAAGAGCTGGCATAACTACCAAGACTTAGTGAATGGAAGAGAGAAACTTCCAGATTGGGAACAATTGTGGTCGGATCTGATGCAGGAGGAGATCAGGAGAAGCACTAGAGATGGTTCTTCATCCAAGGAGGATGAAGAAAATTGCGCCTTAGCGAGTAAGGCAAGGAAAGGGAAGGAGAAGGATTCTCATCTCAAATCGATTTCTTCTCATCGAGGGAAGAAGATTGAAAAATCTAAAGTGAGATGCTTTAATTGTCATGAGGTGGGCCATTATGCAACTAATTGTCCATTGAAGAAATCTAAGAAGGGACCCTCGGAAGGACTGAAGGTGAGGCATTGGCCTCTCAGTTTGAATTGAATTTTACCCTCATCGCATGCATGGTTTCATTGATGATGGGTTGTGGTGGGTTTCTTGATAGTGGAGACTCATTCCACATGACCACCGATAAGAGTTTGTTCAGTACCTTGGAAGAGAAAAAGCTCAAGATACTCATAGAGATGGGTAATGATGAAAAGTATAGTGTTTCAGGAGTGGGCACGATTTCTTTTCAAAGGGAGCATGGAGCTCGCATTACCTTGACAGATGTGAAGTATGTGCCAGGATTGAAGAAGAACTTGGTATTGATCACGATGCTGGAGGACAAAGACTATGATGTAGTCTTTAATAAGGGAAAGGTTTTCCTTAGACACATCATCACGAGAGAAGTGAAGCAGATTGGTTCACAAGTCAAGAACTTGTATGCTCTTGAGGTTTAAGATGCATGCAAAGCCTTGAGGAGCAAGGAAAATGTTGGAGACTTGGTGGTTGAGAGGGAAAGTACATTACCTCTCAACATGCAGCGCCATAAGAAGTCTCAGACAATTATGGAGGAGCCACAATTGGTGAAGCAACATCAGGAAGTTGTGGAGCAACCATAATTGGAGAAGACGAGAGGAGATCGAGTGCAGACATCTACTCATACAGAGACCTCCAATAGGGGAAAATTTTGAGCCAAGTGGGCAGAGGGATGACATGCAACCATAACTCCAGGTGTGAGGTGGGGTGATGTGAAGCGATAGTCCCAAGAAGGCTGAAATAGGGGTGAGATCCTTGAGGTACCCAACCTATTTGATTAGAACTTGCTACAGGAGCCCCGACGAGGAGTAGCAGGACTAGCTAAGTGGGTAGAGACATATGTAGATGGAGCGGCAGAGGGAGCTTCAACATCAAAGGGTGTTTCTAGCCCAACAGGGAGATCAATTACTTACTTCACAGTAACTGAGTTACAGTGCAACAGTGGGCAGCACGATGCAACATGATGAGAGGAGGTGCAGTGTGGATGTAGTGCTGGGAGACAGGACCAGTAGTAGCACAGATGTAGTAGGAGGAATCAACGCGATTGATGAAATCAGAGATCAAAGTGATAGAGGTCAGAGCAGTCAGATACTGAAGAGCACAGAGGTGCAGAGTTTTCAATCGACAGAGGAAATAACAGTCAGAGACTTTGATGGCAGAGGCATCATTCTGATTCAGGTTGGATATTTTTTTTTGCTTTTGGAGTTGCTGGAGCAACAACACTTGAGAGAAGTGTTGCATGCAGAACATTCCAAAGGTTTAGGAATGGGTTCGAGTTGAATGCCTTTCTTGTTGAGAGGGAGTGTTGAAAATGGCAACAAGAAATGCTAAAAATAGAAATGCTAAAAATAGAATTGCTATAAATAGCATTTCAAGATATACTCCAACTCTGTTGGAAATAACAAAAATAGAAATGCTAAAAATAACATTGCTATAAATAGCATTTCAGGATAGATTCCAATTTTAATTAGTCCTTCAACTAAAATTGAGAACTAAAATAAGAATTTATTCTCACTAGATGTTTGAAAAATAAATAATTAATTCATCTTGAGTTAATTAGTTGGAGAAATTCAAGTTAGAAGTATTTGTGAAGTCATGCAATAGTTATCCCTTTGATTGAGGATATTATCCCTTAATTAAGGAGATAAGGATGAGTTGTATTTGAGTTGTAATTAGTTAGCTTAGTTAACTGGGTTAAGTTCAGTTAGATTAGTTCCAACAGTTTGTGGAACTAATTGTTAGTTCAGTCAGTTAATGCATGCATGCATGCAACTAGTGTTCTCCAGATAACTAAATATTCTCTCATAAATAACTCATGCATGTCAGTTTAGACAGAGACCAGTTGAGATCAAAAGAAGGGACATTGTACTATCAGTTGGAGGAATTTTCCTATAAAGGAAACTCGTCCATGCAGAAGGAATTATCTTATTCAGGATTGCACAGTTATTTCAGAGGTTAGAGTAGTGTGTGAGGGATTATAAAGCACAGGTGGCAGCTTGAGGACCTAGGAGAAACTGAGCAAGGAAATAGGAGGCTTGGAGGACTGAAGGAAGGCATATGTGTTGTCTATTCTATCTATGAGTAGCAGTGAGGGATTGTACTGAGAGTGGATAGATTGTGAGCTAAAGCTTTGTGTAATCCTGAGATATTTCCACTTGTATGATAATACATATAGCAAGGTTTTTAGCTGAGGCTTTCCCCAGAGTATTCTTATGTGTTTCATGTGTGATTGAATCTTCTTCTTTGTTATATGTGTTCTGTTTGATCTTGCTTAAAATCGATTAAGCTTCCGCAAGTTTGATTGTGGAAGTAGATTAAGTATTTTGCTTTAGTACATTGCATAATCAGTTTAATCTACAGTGAGAATTTCTACACCCCATACTTGAACATAATCTCTGCAACCAAACTACTTCCTTGCTTGCATGAGGTTGCCATGTATTCTACCTCTGTAGTTGATAATGACACTACATATTGTTTCATACTCATCTAATTGATTGTACCTCCAAATAGGTTAAACACATACCCACTTGTAGATCTTCTCTGATCTAGATCTCCAGCCCATTTTGCATCAACAAAGCCATGGATATCTAAAACTCTATCCAATCCTGGTCTTCCTTGGTAGCACAAACCATAATCACTAGTGCCATGCAAATACCTGAAAAGCCGCTTCACTATTGTCCAATGCTCCTTTCCAGGTTTTGACATAAACCTACTCAATACTCCCACTTCATGTGCAATGTTTGGTCTAGTACATACCATCGCATACATCATGCTACCGACTGCAATTGCATATGGAACATGGGACATGTCCTCTTCCTCTTCTTGTGTCTTGGGACACTGTTCAACAGATAACTTTACACCAACAGGAATAGGAACCTTCACCGGTTTACTATGCTGCATATTAAACCTGTGCAATATTGTCTCGACATACTTCCTCTAATTTAACTAGAGATTCCTCTTTATCCAATATCTTTTAATTTCCATGCCCAAAATATAGTTTGTAGCACCAAGATCTTTCATGTCGAATTTGGAGGAAAATTGGGTCTTCAAATCTTGCATAATTTCTTTGTCATTTCCAACCAGCAACATATCATCCACATACAAGACCAAATAAATAAAACGGTCACCAATTAATTTAAAATACACACGATGATATGCTTTGTTTATGGTGAAGCCAAGTCCCCGTATAAATGTATCAAATTTTTGATACCACATCTTTGGTGACTATTTTAACCCATACAGATACTTCTTTAACTTGCATACTAGTTATTTCTTACCCTTCACCACAAAGCCTCCAGGTTGCTTCATGTAGATCTCCTCTTCCAGATCCCCACGAAGAAATGTTGTCTTCACATCCATCTGTTCTACTTCAAAATAAAAAGCAGTAGAAATAGATAAAAGTAATCTAAAAGAAGCTACCTTGGCAACAGGAGAAAAAATATCACCAAAATCAATTAGTACTTTGGAATAATATTTTGCTACGAACCGAGCTTTGTATTTCTCCACCTTTCTTTTTTCATTTGTCTTCTTCTTGAACACCCATTTTCTGCCAATGGGTTTCCTTCTAGTTGGCAACTCCACTAGATCCCAAGCCTCATTTTTTTGGAAAGATGCCATTTCATCAACCATGGCCTCTTTCCAGAGTTTTCCATCCTCTAAATCTACTGCTTCCTTCACAGTTCTAGGATGATCATCAATAATAGATAAAGCAAAATTTGAAAATAAAGTAGATGGATTATACATTTCTCGCTGCTTTCTTTCTTGAACAGATCTTCTCACACTCGGAGTTTGTGGCTCTTCATCTTCTGATTCCTCTTCTACTGTAGAGTCTGATTCTTCCTCCTTAAGCTTAAACTCTATCTTCTCAGGTTCCTTTGGTTGGAATTCATGTTTAATAACATCTTTCACCTCTTTGAACACCACATCTCGACTGTACACAACCTTCCTTGTTACTGGGTTCCAAATCTTATAACCCTTCAAACCATCCTTATACCCAATAAAGATGCACTTTTCAGATTTACTATCCAACTTGGTTATTTTCTCCTTTGGAACATGTACATATGCATCACATCCAAATACCCTCATATGTGAAAGAGAGGGTTTCTTACCAGTCCATACCTCTTGTGGAGTCTTATCCTCGAACACTGATGAAGGTGATCTGTTGACCAGGTAACATGCTGTCTCCACTGCCTCTGCCCAGAATTCCTGTCCTAAACCGGTACCCTTAAGCATGCTTCTTTCCCTTTCCATCAACACCTTGTTCATTCTTTCTACAACTCCATTTTTCTCAGGTGTGTATGGAGTATTCTTCTACCATGCTATACCCCACTTCTTATAGAATTCTTCAAATTCCTTGTTCCAAGATCCTCCAACATTATCTGTCCTCAACACCTTTATCTTCTTCTTTGTCTAGTTCCCCACTAGAGCCTTAAATTCTTTAAACCTGTCAAAGATTTCAGATTTCTTCTTGAGGAAATATATCCATGTATTCCTTGAGAAGTCATCTATAAATGATACATAGTACTTAGACTTACCCAGTGATGGAACCTTCACAGGTCCAAGCACATCACTGTGCACAAGCTCTAATATCTATTTTGCCCTCTTACCACCAGAGGGGAAACTCACCTAATTCTGCTTCCCATATACACAATTTTCACAGAAATCAAAATCGAGAGAGATATTAGTCATACCTTCTACCATACCTTTAACATGAAGTATTCGAAGGCCCTTCTCTCTAATATGTCCAAGCCTTTGATGCCATAGCATGGTATTTTCTCCAGAGACCATTAGATTTTCTGCTCCACTTTCAGGAACCACAGAACTGTTGCACCCATAAATGACAGTGATACCTTGTAGCTTGTACAGAGCTCCAATCCGAACTCTCTGCATCAATACCAGTGCTCCATGAACCATCTCGCAGGTATCTTTCTCGAACACTGTTTTTACACCTATATCATCTAGGTTGCTTATAGAAATCAGATTTCTGGCTAATGCAGGAATATGCAGAACACCCGAAAGTGTTCTAATCCTTCCATCTTGCAACTTCAACTTGACTTTTCCACGACCAACGATTCTAGCCTTCTTGTCATCCACTAAGAATACATTGCCACCATCATATTTCTCATACTCACAAAACCACTCTCTATGGGGAGTGAAGTGAAAGGATGCACCTGAGTCAATCAACCACGCCTCATGATCTACATGTGTACTTGAAGAAGCCAAGTACACATCCTCACCTTCATCTAAGGTAGTTTTCACTTTTGTAGAAGGAGCATCATCGGATCCCTTTCCTTTATCAGGAGATTTAGATTTACAATCCCTTTTGCATTGCCCTTTCTTTCCGCATTTCCAGTACACCACCTTTATAGGTTTTCCTGGAGATTTAGATCTCCCACTCGATGACTTATTTTGTTTCTATTCTAGGGCTGTCCTCATACGGACAAGGCATCACCATTCTGGCTCTCCATATTTTTCCGTCTCATCTCCTCCGTTAGCAAGGATGAGACTATTAGGTTCCTATACCAATAGGTTTCATTTTTCATGATTGACATTGAAGATCTCTAATATGTTCATACCTTTTGGCTAGTTGCAAAGGTTTTCCATATTAAAAATATATATATATATATATATATATATATATATAATATATATAATATATATATATATATGAAGAGGGTATGCCCTAAAAGAAAAATCAAAGGGCAAGAAGAAAGAAATGGTCAAGAAAATAAAAGAAATCAACCCCAAACAAAGGACCATGAAAGTGTGCAAGTCCAAATGCCACTACTACTCCATTTTTGCAAAGACCTGATGATGGGCAGCTTGTTCATTTATGTTACCATGGATGGATGGCCAAACAGTTTAATCTTGGTCCGTTCATGTTTGAATTTACTTGTTTTAGAGATAGAGAAATAATACCTGTCCAAATTGTTCAATCTTGGTAGGTGAAGAGATAGGTAGAGAAGCAAAGGAGCTCAACTGTTAAAACTGAACCCTTGGATGTTATAAGGGTAGATTTAGATAGGCTTGGCATATAAAGAAAACAAAAGAAGATTGTTGAGGGTCTGCTAGTCCAAGTTCACCCATAGAAAAAGAAGAAAAAGTGTTAGGTACAACAGGCTGGGTAGGCAGTTTTGGTGTCGCAGAAGCATATTTGTGATTGATGTTGTCTCTTAAGATGTTCATCTTACTGACATCACAATTACCATTGCAAATGTTCGAAGGTAGCTCAAGCAAGGCATGACTAACTTCCCCTCATCCTTATCTCATACCATTTACTAACTTCCCCCAAGGATATTGAGATCTACTCAATGCTTCTAAATCACTCCGTTTCATGAAAAAGCCTAAGTAAAACCACATTCTTACCTTAGGCAAAGAAGCCACATCTCTTGTGTAAAACCCTTTTCATTCCCTTAAGCCTAAGTTTCTTGACATTGGACTTAGTGCTTGCTTCCGATCATATTCCATATTAACTATTAATATTATTGTATAAATCCCTATCCTAATGCCCCTTTCCCGTATTATATTAACATATAAAAATCCCCAAAATATTTACTATCCTGCCCCCGGCTAAACTATAGCCATATTTCGTTATTTTAAACGGGATTATAGGTTTATTTGAAACCTTATAATCACCATCCCCCGCGCATATAAAGAATTGATTAACCTCACATTAAATTAATAATCTGCCCTCCCCAATACAATATAAATACACCCAAATCCTATGTATTATATCATGGGCCACACATTAACCTCTGACGTCTCTGCAAAGCGTCAACCATTAGATCTAGGCCCTCGCATCCGATGGACTAGATTCATATCGGAATCCCCTCTGCCATTGGCCTTTACCACCTAGGAAACTGGTGGTATCGCGCCTATACCATGGATGTGTGTCGACCTCCCGCATTGCTCGCTGCCCCTCTGCCCGAAACCGCTTGAGCCCAAAAGCGGTGCGAGAGGAAACCGCTTACCACCCTCCCACTGACCTCACCCGCTGATATCATCCCCATGTCACCTCCATGTCACCCTTTCGTACCCTCCGCTACGCGAAAAAATGTCCCGTCACGATGACATCATCCAACCAAAAAGCCCCGCAAAGCCAATTTTTTGTTAAAAAGTCATAAAAACATCATTTTCATCCATTTCCATTCGTTCTTCTCTGCAAAACTATTGCATGCAATCTACGTCCACCTGATTGTTCAAAGTGTACAAGTCTTCCACCCGACCAAACGAGCTCCAACATCGTGCCCAACATCTCATCCTGCAGCTGGCAATTACACTGATTCGCTTCTAAAAACAAGTATTTACCCAGTTTCCTCCTGAACCCGTAATTTCAGTTTTCCTCTGCAAATTTTCCCAAGATATCCAAATTCAAGTCAAATTCAGCCTGCAACTTATAGAGAAAGGTCTCAGAACTACTCTTTTGCTCGTTTCTCCCACAAAAACTTGGCCTCTAGTTAAAACACCGTAGGCAAACATGGAAGCTCCGGTGGCCCTGAATGTTACTCCCCTCAATGCGCCACATAAAGACCCGGAATGGTTACCCTTAGCTGATAGAGATTTTCAAATCCAAGACTTAACTGGTGACAAAAACCACCTCTAGGAATTTTTTGAAATTAGGAACAGTCACCAAAGTAACTCTGATCTTTATGGTATATGGGAATCCAACCTGCCCATGTACTACCTCCCCTCAGTATTTGTTTTCCCTGATATTATCTGTCTATGCTGTGCCAATTATGAACCTGCCCAAAGCGCAGTTAGGACTCCATCCGTAGCTGTCCTCTTTTATATAACTCCTGAGTCCATAAATGGGATGTTACACTTCAAACCCACTCAGCCTCTGGCTCCTCTTTCTATGGGATTCATGCTTGAGCAGGGCCCTAAACTGCCCAATTCAGAGATAACCCATATTGCTCAAACATTTATGAGACTAGATTTCCAGCCCAAAGAGCCACCTCCCTATGTCCATGTATGGTTCAATGAAGTTGGAAGATTCATTATTAATATGATATCCTATGTCTTGGGATTTAAGACAAGTGAATATGTTGATGAGACCACATTAGTTTTGTTTTCCATATTTACTCCAGGACAACCATCTGTTGTGAAATATCACTATGCTACTTTCATTGCAAACAAGATCCATGACCAATTCTTGCGTCTAGACAGAGAAGGAGTCTTCAAGTACTCATCCTATATGTATCATATGTTCCTATATTATCAAACATACAGTTTTTAGTTTTCCATTGAAAAATTGGATGCTAAAGGAGAGAGGAGGTCTGTGATTTTTTGGACCTCAGCCTTCCACAATGTCCGGGACTCCCCATATACCTACTGTGAGTTCATTGACTTGTTTATACATCCGGTCTCCTCTCTACTGATGAGAACTCCTCCTAGACTTTTTGGTGATATGCAGAATATTTTACAGCTCTCCAAAAACTACATAACAGGTGACTGGTACTTCTACCAGAATCACACCGAAATTAGAATATATGGTTGTGAGCTGTGTCCTTATAAGCTGCCAAAATATATGCCTATGAGACTGTTTGCACTGGAGTATTTCAGGAAACTTATCAATATAGATTTAACTCACTTTTACAGTGCAAAGAAAAAGGCCCAACTAGGAATAAAAAACTAGTTAGGCCCTTTTATCATTAACAAGAGGGAAGCATGGGAAGATGTTGACAAGATATTAGGGGAAGAACTCAAATTGAAGAAAAGCTTCTGGTGGGTACCATATGACCCAAATGGCTTTATAAGTGACAGAACAATAAAAATAGGTTATTGACCTATAAACATTCTAAGATCCCTCAAATAGAGCAATTTTCTAATCAGGATGAGTGGATAGATGGTACATTAATAGAAGAACTTACTCAACAAGAAGTGATGGAACAAGCTATGAAAGATCTTGAGAAAAATCTTGACCTGGAATCTTTTGGACATGTATCTTTCAAGCTGCCTCAGCAAATAGGAGTTGGCACATCCGTTGCCGGAACTTCTCAGCAGCCTACACAAGAAAGCGGTACAACAGCTACAAGAACATCAAAGGGCAAAGAATTGCTAGATACAAAGCAACACATAATGACAGATCAGCTAGCAACATCAAAGGGACAAGGCCAAGAGAAAATTCCACCTGCCCAAAGCAAAGCACTAGAGATACCAGTGTTGCACACTCCTATAAATGAGGAAAAGGGCAAGAAAATAGACAGATAAGAAGGCACACCTATGAGTGGACCAACAGAGTAACCGGGGGAAAAAAGGCAAAGAATAAACCCCCTATCAGAAGATGAATTTATTGAGGAAAGCGCAGGCAGTCTAAGAGGGGAAAGATGGTCAACCAAGAGACATCCCTAGTGATAGAAACATCCACCAACTCTCATAGGCAGGACCTAGGCAGGCAACATAGTGTGGAAGTTTCATCCACTAGGCCGCAAAGCAAACAAGGTTCTGATATCAAAAGAACATTCACGGAGATAAAGGCCCAGAATGACCCACTGAGGCTGCAAATTTATAATCAGTTTCTCAAGATGGCCCCCACCAACCAGCAAAGGTTAATGTCTGCATATGACATTAAAGAAGGTAAAATAATCTTGAGCCACTTTAAGCCTAAAGTGCAACAACCACAGTTAGCAGCTGACTACATCAGGGCAAATCTGGAGGTCCTTTCCAAAGACATTCACCCAATGGACCAGATTGAGTTGCATAAGCAGACTGGAGAGATGGTCTACTCCACATTGGCAGATAAGACAATTTTGGCTCACAAATTGCAGAACTCATTGAAAAACACCTCCACTCAACTGGATTTGGAGAAGGCTTCCTCTGAAGCCAAAGACAACAGGATCAAATCCTTGGAAGATATTATTATTGAACTGGGACATGATCCCAAAGATGCCAAAGGCATAAAAGCATTGATCAAGAAGTAGGAAGAGGACATTGCTGCCCTCAGGAAAAAAAATAAAGCTACCTTCTACTATGCATCCACAGATAGCAGATGTTGTACAACAGAAGTCAGAGGAGGAAATGATGGACCTACTTATGAGAATGAATGAAAGATTGAGTGAGACAGAGTAGGCATTGGAGAAAGCGCTACAAGAGAAGAAGGGAGAGTCGACCTCCCAGCCAGCTGAAATAGCTCCAACAGTCACAATTGCTCCTCCTACAGTTATAACAGTAGTGCCTCCTACTATCCCAGCATCAACAATAGAAATCACCACAGCTACAATAGCAGCAGGCAACAACACTACCATGACCACAAAGGAGTTAATAAAAGCCATGGAGGAATTAAAACTCCAAGTATCAGAATTGAAAGAAGCCAAAGAGAAGTTGGCAAAGTTAGAAATAAGCTATGATAAATCCAAGATGACTGTGGAAGAAAAGACAAGAGAGGTTAAAGCATTAGAGAACAAAGTAAAAGCATTGGAAAAGGACCTCTCTTTAGATAAGCCTCTGGCAGAAATCAAAGGCATTTTGTGGGCTAACATCAATCAATCGATTTGTAATGTATGGAGATATATTCAGGTCATATATGAGAAGATTGACTTGATAGCAACAGCCCAAGTGGAAATTCAAAAGGCCAGAACTTTATTGGGACATATGCCCGAACAGGCCAACAGGCCAATACATTTTTTGAACACCAAGACTAGTGAAGAACTAGCAGCACTGGACATCAGAGACAGGACAAGCACAATTCTAACAATCAAAAGAGTTCTGACCATGCGAACTATGATGCAAAATTTGGAGAGAAGGTGCCAGGACATGCACGTAGAAATTGATTCTTTTATAGAAAGATTTGCAACTTTGCAGGAAAAGGGCTTGCCTAGTCTATTGGGGAGTAATCAATGCCTGTTGAGACAAGATGAGCACACACACAAGTTGAATAAACATGCTGCTAATCAAGTAAATGCATCATCAAGTACTTCAGGAGAGAATGCCCTTCCATCTGGCCAAACCCTCTATAACAACTTAGAAAATCTATTTTATATTGAACATGAAGTGAAACATTTGTTCACCATTCAGCCCAATTTCTACAGATACACAGACACTGATGATACTTTAAGAAAGTTGCAAAGACATAAATTACCAGAAGAGAAGTGGTGGCAGAGCATGTTGGAAATTCTATAGACATATTTCTGGTATCTTTTATATCCTTGGTAAATCGAAAGTTTTGGTACGATGTGCCATAAAGCGGAAAATAGGAATGGATGAGGGTCATGCGGGGCAACAATATATAATCAGAATTAAATACACCCGAGAAATCCGGGGCAACAACGCGGAATATCAATGGAAAACAACTACCAGCCGACTCACCTAGCTTAAAGTCAGCATATCTTACCAACTAAGCAGCCAACACAATAGCATTTACTTCTTCATTTATTTCTTCACTATTTTCAAGACTACGTGTCTCTGTTTCTTGTAAAAACAATAACTCATCACTAGATATTATCTCCCTGAGATATTTTGTAGTATTTTTGCATGAATACCTCCCCATTCGAAGTATTTGGGGTTGGTGATGCATTTCTTAGACTGCGCTGTAACTTTGAAAATTTTCTGAATACAAACGCTGTGGGAATCCATTATTGTTGGACACTCTGGATGTGGAATCTATAGCAAAGGACCATGTTACAGAATTCTTGAATTGTTTTATGGATCAATAAGTCTTTCTAACTTGTGTTTTACAGTTTCTATGTTTGTTATATCATCTATGTTTCATGATCTAAATAATAGAGAAAAAGAATAACTCAAAATTTGCTTGTTTGCACTCCGTGTTCAGTCTCTGTTATTAATAATGTTTTCTATAGAATTAGTATAAACAAGAATTCTTAATTGCTCCGGTTTCCCCTGGTTTTTTCATCTTGAATATTAGCTAAGGAATTCTTAATTGCTCCTTAGCAGTATTCATCCACTTTCCCTCTGTCTACATGATAAAGGATTCTTAATTTCCTTTTATCAATTAGACTCCATTCCATGTGATTCCAGCCTATATGTTGTTCCATGATTGATTACCTTGCTTTGTAGTACCATCCTCTTTTAAAGAAATCATATCCAACAGTTCATCCTCATAGACTCCATTAGCCCAATGGACCGAACTTCTCAGATTTACACCTCGGTTCTATTGAAGATCACCATCCAAACTCAAAACAAAACCCTTGTACTTCATAACTAGCATAATATACCTCAAAACAAAGTTAAATTATAAAGAGAGAGCCCTCTTTGGATGCAGGTTGGCTAGAACCTGTATCTAAAATATTGGTCTGTGGTTACCTCGGCCGTATTCCCTTTCTTACAACTTTTGGGAACAACCTGAGTGATAACATCATTTGTGACTCCACTGGGGACCTGAATAATTGTTCGTTACTGCTGTTTATTTTCAAAGCTACAGATGGAGCCTGAAGTTAGCCAGGTAGCCTTTGAAACTGCTTTTTCTATGCAATTACAAGAGTAAATAAAAGCTGCTTCAGTCTATCTCCAGTCTAGTTTTAGGCTTTGAACAATTGTCTCGAATACTTGATTAGTCCTTTGTTTCAATAGATCTTCAGGAAAATTCAAAACTCCCATATTTTAAAACTTCTTAGGAAGATACTGTCAAAGTTGTATCCTTCGAATATTTCAAGGAAAACCAAAAAATATATTTAGAAGCTGGCTCCAAAGAAGAAGATCCGTTATACTAGATCAAATCCAGATCCAAATCCCCCAGTTGTGTTTCAAAATCCTAATTTGATTCCCAAGAAACGGAAGCCAACAGAGCCAAGAACATTCTGCTAGTTCACCCCTTGACACATATCAGCAGAACCTTACCCAATCTGAGCTTACTCCTGAGAAAGCACTAGTCCTTTCTACCATTATTGTTGCCTCTCCTAGTTCACCATCAACACTTCAGACCATCTTTTCCACTCCCCCATCCACAACACATATTTCAACTGGTATCCCTGCTCTTCCGGCTGTTACACTTATTTATGCAAATATGGAAAACTGATATGCTCCCCTGCAATTACCTATAAATCCTGGGGCTATGCCTCAAGATTATTAAAGAAAAATCACTTATTTTGACGGTACTGACACTTACACAGCTCAACAACACACCAAGAAAATGATGGATTATTTTGAAAACTATGAGATTGGTGATGATGATGTAAGAATGAAAGTCTTTATCCAAAGCTTAACTAGAGATTTTAGAGCCTGGTTTAGAGCACTCCGTGCAAACACTATCCATGATCCATACGCTCTTTAACAGACCTTATTAAATAGATGGGAAAAGAAAAAAGATCCTCTCCATATTTTATCAGAATATGAAAACTTAAAGAGAGGTCCACAAGAAACTGTTCAAGATTACTGCACCATATTTAATAATGTATACAATGCTATTCCTCAGAATCTCAGGCCTCCACCAGACTTGGCCTTGATCAAATTCCCTGATGCATTTGACTCTGACATGGCATATCAACTTAGGGAAAGAGCTCCTAGAAGCCTAGAAGAAATGTAGAGTATAGCTGTCAATGTTGAAGCCAATTTGATTTCTAAATGAGCTAGAGCCAGGACTGAAAGGAGAGTACCTTTAAAGGAAGAACCCTTTGCTTTTGAACAAAAATTGGATGCTATCATTAAGGGAATGGATAGACTTGGGCATAGGGTAGAAACCATTGAAAGAAAATCATCTTGGGATGGTCAACCAAGTAATACTGGAAGAAATCCAAACTTTAGGAACCCTAACATTGCAAAGTCTGGGCCTGACCAAAACATTAGGCCCCCATTCCAAGAAAACTATGCTGAAGCTTTAATTTCTAGTGAGCCCACAGAAGATACTCAAATTAACTTAATGGGTCTCAATAGTGATTTTTTTTTTTGCTAACCCAAGAAAACCAAGAGGCCCACACTCAGTCAGTTCCAAATTCAATTAGGGGAGTCATTTGATTTTAGGGAGGGATATGACACAACTATCTATGAAGTTCACAAACAATATAATCTGAGAAGTAGGAGAATAGATGTCCTTGATGACAATAAACAGAAAGAAACTAAGCAACCTACCAAAGCTAAAATCAAGAACTCCCCTATACAAACTCCTCCTAAAGCAATTCCTAAACCAAATAATCCAATAGTTGAAAATGTTTCAGATAATCAACAACCAAATAAACAATCTTCAACCTCCACTCCTTCCAAAGAAGTTGTGGTAGAACCTCCACAAATTGACATAGAAATAGCTTCAGCTCATGAGAAAATTCCTGTAAAAAAGGTGGATACAGAAAATGCAACAGAAAAAGAAAACCTTGCTGCCCGAAATGTAAAAGTCCAAACTGAAAAACCTTTCAACCTTGAGACCGAAATAGGCAAGTTAAAGATAGCCATTCCACTGTTAGAACTGTCTAAGCATCATGTCTATAGGGAACAAATCAGCAGATCACTTCAAATTTCAGAAAACAGAGATGCAGTAAATGTCCTTGATGACCAACCTGAAATAATTTTTGGCCCTGAAGTAAATGGAAAGTTGGTAGATGGAGGGGTTCCTCCTTTCTATGTAAGTCTGAACATTCATGACAAGATAATCCATAATGAAATGTTTGATTCTGGTGCTTCTCATAATTTAATGCCCAAATCTGTAATGGAGAAATTGGACCTAGATATTACCAAGCCATACAAAGACTTATACTCTTTTGATTCAAGCCAGATTAGATGTCTAGGTCTAATCAAAGACTTATGTGTATCATTAGTCCAATACCTTGCCAAAACAATTATAATGGATGTGGTGGTAGTTGATATTCCACCCAAATATAGAATGCTATTGTCTAGGTCTCGGGGAGCAAAACTACAAGGATCATTACAGTTGGACATGTCCTATGCTACCATTTCAGTATTTGGGCAACCAAAGAAGTTATATAGAGAGACTTTAATGAAGTATGTGGTAAGTAGTCATGAGAAACCCTAGAATTTTCCCATCTATTCCATGCATTCTGATATGGAATCCTTCATCCTATACAATGATGAAACAAATCCCCCAACTGATGTCAAGACTTTGGATTTAGAGCAGAAAAATTCATAAAAGAAAAATCTAGTGCTCGCATTCAAGAAATGTCCGAGGATAACTATACGTCAGACCACCAAGAAAAACCATCTGAAAATAAAGAAGTGTGTCTGCCCATAAAACAAATCATTCAGACTCCAAATCCTGACTATGAACATAAAACCCTTTGGTATTTTGAATTTGATGGATCAGTCAATAAATTAGGAGCAGGGGCAAGAATATGGGTGCATAATCTAGAAAATAACCATGCTGAAGGTCATGCATACAGGTTGAATTTTATATGCACTAATAACATGGCTGAATATGAAGCCCTCTTGCTAGGGCTTAAACTGATCAAAAGCTTAGGGGCAGTTAAGGTATCAATTTTGGGAGACTCTGATTTAGTTATTCAACAAATGAAAGGAAACTTCCTCACAAATGATCTCAGATTAAGATCTGATAGAGGGGCAACAATTGAAATACTCAATACCTTTTTAGAGATACATCTTGCCAAAATTCCAAGGAAACACAATTTACATGCTCGCAGTTTGGCAACATTTGCCAGCACTTGTAAACTGCCATTTGAGCCTAATCATCATTTTATAACTGAGATTAAACACAGGCCATCTGTACCTGATAATATAAAAAAATGCCAAGTGTTTGACAATGACACTCAGATTAACAATTTCTTGACCCTAAAAGAAGAATTTACCAGCATTAATATAGACACAGGCACTATTGTAGAAGTTGATCAAATAGACAAAATTGAAACACATATTTCAACTGAAACAGCAACTCAAATACGTCATCCAACAAAATTTACCAGCAAAGGGTTGCAAGAGCTTAAAGAAACAGACTTTGATGACACTGTTGGAGGAGAATCTGAAGTTATTGATTTAAAGGACAATTATCTACCCACAGGATTAACTCCTCTGGAAGACATTTTTGACTCTAATGATATTTCAAGGAAGCCCAAAATGCAGCCTCTAAATGTAGAGATTAAGGATTGTAACATAGGAACGGAACAAAATCCTAAAATGATAAAATTGTCCAAAACTTTGCCTCCTGACCAAAAGCTTAAATATGTGGAACTGTTCAAAGAATTTCAGGATGTTTTTGCATGGAGCTATGAAGATCTCAAATCTTATGATACTTTTGTGATTCAACATACAATAACCCTAAAAGAAAATAAAAAACCTTTCAAACAGAAACTCAGAAGGGTCAACCCTGTACTCCTCCCTCTAATTGAAAAGGAATTCAAAAGAATGTATGAGGCTGGGATAATTGCTCCCATTAGATTCTCAGAATGGGTCTCTAATTTAGTGCTCACTAAGAAGAAAACATGTGAAATCAGACTGTGTGTTGATTTGAGGAATCTCAATAAAGTCTCTTTAAAGGACCACTACCCCTTACCTAAGATGGATCACATTTTACAAAGGGTAGTAGGAGCCTCTAGAATTTCACTGTTGGATGGATTTTCAGGGTTCAACCAGATTCTAGTTCACCTTGATGATCAAGAAAAAATTTCCTTTACAACACCATGAGGAACTTTCAAATATGTCAAGATGCCATTCAGACTTAAAAATGCAGGGGAAACCTTCCAACATGCAATGGACATAGCTTTTGCTAAATAAATTCATGATTTCCTAGTCATATACCTAGATGATCTCACTGCGTTTTCCAAATCAGATCAGCAACACCTAGAGCATCTGAGGCAAGTGTTTTTAATCTGCAGAAAATATGGCATATCACTAAATCCAAAGAAGTCATTATTTGGCCTAGCAGAGGGCAAGATGTTAGGTCACATCAACTCCAAGGAGGGCATTAGAATTGATCCGGATAGAATACAAGCCATTCTGCAAGTTCCTCACCCTAGAAATGTCAAAGAACTTCAAGCCTTCCTCGGAAAGATCAACTTCCTAAGGAGATTCATACCTAATTTGGCTGAATTAATCAGACTACTAAACAACATGTTAAAAAATGATTCCAAGGTAAAATGGACAATAGAAGCCAAACAATCATTTGAAGAAATCAAAATGGATTTAACCATAACACCAGTCCTTACCAGCCCAAAATTTGACAGAGACTTCATAATCTTTTCATTTGCATTAGAACATACTATTGCTATTGTTTTGCTACAGAAAGATGATCAAGGATGCGAAAACCCATAGCCTTCTTTAGTAGAGCACTGAGGGATGCACCTCTAAAATACCCAATCATGGAAAAACAGGCTTATGCACTTGTAAAAGCTATTAAGGACTTCAGAGTTTATATCTTATACTCTCATGTAATAGCTTATGTGCCAAATACTGTTGTCAAAGATATTCTAACTCAGGAAGGAATTGAAGGCAAACGTGGCAAGTGGATAGCTAACATCTTGGAATATGACATTGAAATTAAACCAACAAAGTTGATAAAAGGACAATGGTTAGCTAAACTTATGACTGAAACCAATTTTCAAGCCTTTGATATCAATCAACTGGATAATGAATAGGAGATGGCGACTCCACAGATCAATCAAGCCTTTTTACAATCACCTTGGTATGCTGATATAATTTATGTATTGCTAAATCTGTAGGCTCCTCCAGGATTATCCAGAACTAAGAAAATATTTCTAAAAATGAAAGCTTCAAAATTATGTATTTTAGATGATACTTTATTTTGGAAAAATCATGAAGGCATTTTTCAAAACTTCTTAACAAAGGATGAAACTAACAAAGTTCTGAAAGAACTTCATGCAAGGGATTGTGGTGGACATTTGTACTAGAAATCAACTGCTGATAAAATCCTAAGGGTTGGATTTTATTGGCCCACCTTATTTGCTGATGTGAAAAAAATTGTTACTTCTTGCCATAAATGTCAAATTTTTGAAGGCAAGAGGAAGCTTTTGCCCCTACCCCTTAATCCAGTTTCCACTGAAAGACCATTTCAATAATGGGGTTTAGACTTCATTGGGGAAATTCACCCACCCTCTTCTGGCCAACATAAATGGATCCTGACTGCCACAGACTATTTCACCAAGTGGATAGAGGCCATTCCTTGTAGACAAGCCAATGATTCAGTAATCATGCAATTCTTAGAAACCAATATCCTGTCCAGATTTGGCTGTCCTGAAAAGATTATAATTGACAATGCTACTACCTTCAAATCCAAGAGAATGATTAATTTCTATCACAAGTACCACATTACCTTAGGCCACTCCACAGCCTATTACCCTCAAGGTAATGGTCTAGTGAGTCATCCAATAAGAGCCTGATCAATATCATAAAGAAAGTATTGGAAGAAAACAAGAAAAAATGGCATAAGAAGCTCATTAATGCACTATGGGCAGACAGATTGACTACAAAGAGATCCATTGGAACAAGCCCCTATGAGTTGGTTTATGGCATGGAGGCTGTATTCCCTTCATATTTGGGACTCCCTGTGATGAAATTGCTACAAGAGACGTAGGCAGAACCTAATGAAATTCAGAGAAGAATAAATCAGACTATTCATTTACAACAGACCAGAGAAGAGGTATATCAGAGATCTCAGGTGATACATGAAAAGCTCAAGAAGATATTTGATAAGAGGACTAAAGTAGAGGATTTTTATATTGGAGACAATGTTTTGAAATGGGACTCCAGGAGGGAAGATAAAGGAAAACATGGGAAGTTTGACTTCCTATGGAGGGGACCTTTTATCATCCAGGCTGTACAAGGAAACAATACTTACTTTTTAAAGAGCTTGGATGGTACAACAGCAGAGGGAGGGCCAGTTAATGGCCGGATGCTCAAGCACTATTTTGATCTGGCTGTCTGAGGTATTTTTGTCTTAACCTGTACATACTTTATATTTAATAATGTCTAGGCTCGGATTGGACAACAAATTTGCTGAAGTTGAAGCCCGAAGAGAAGGCCCTAAGCTTCACAACTACAACTGTCATAAATATAATAAAGCAACCAACAGAAGCAGATTTTAGAGCAAAAATAGAGGTGTAATTGTTTGGATCAACTCATGAGAGATGTGTATATCTTACATGGTCCTCTGAATAGTTTGTTCACTTACAACAAAGGAAAATTTCAGAATGCAGCAAGAATTGTACATAAGGCCATATGGCCTGCTGTTCTTAACTTTTCATCAAGAAAAGCCATCCCCAAGTGGAGCCACTGTTAGGTTCCTATACCAATAGGTGTCATTTTTCGTGATTGACATTGAAGAGCTCTAATATGTTCATACCTTTTGGATAGTTGCAAAGGTTTTCCATATTCACAATAAATATAAAAAAAAAGGTTAACAAATATGAAGAGGGTATGCCCTAAAAGAAAAATCAAAGGGCAAGAAGAATGAAATGGTCAAGAAAATAAAAGAAATCAACCCCAAACAAAGGACCATGAAAGTGTGCAAGTCCAAATGCCACTACTGCTCCATTTTTTCAAAGACTTGATGATGGGTAGCTTGTTCATTTATGCTACCATGGATGGATGGCCAAACAGTTTAATCTTGGCCAGTTCATGTTTGAATTTACTTGTTTTAGAGATAGAGAAATAATACCTGTCGAAACTGTTCAATCTTGGTAGGTGAAGAGATAGGTAGAGAAGCAAAGGAGCTCAACTGTTAAAACTGAGCCCTTGGATGTTATAATGGTAGATTTAGATAGGCTTGGCATATAAAGAAAACAAAAGAAGATTGTTGAGTGTCTGCTAGTCCAAGTGTACCCATAGAAAAAGAAGAAAAAATGTTAGGTACAATAGGCTGGGTAGGCAGTTTTGGTGTTGCAGAAGCATATTTGTGATTGATGTTGTCTCTTAAGATGTTCATCTTACTGACATCACAAGTACCATTGCAAATGTTCGAAGGCAGCTAAAGCAAGTCATGACTAACTTCCCCTCATCCTTTTCCCATACCATTTACTAACTTCCCCCAAGGATATTGAGATATGCTCAATGCTCCTAAATCACTCAGTTTCATGAAAAATCCTAAGTAAAACCACATTCTTACCTTAGGAAAAGAAGCCACATCTCTTGTGTAAAACCCTTTTCATTCCCTTAACCGTAAGTTTCTTGACATTGGACTTAGTGCTTGCTTCCGATCATATTCCATATTAACTATTAACATTATTGTATAAATCCCTATCCTAATGCCCCTTTCCCATATTATATTAACATATAAAAAACCCCAAAATATTTACTATCCTGCCCTCGACTAAACTATAGCCATATTTCGTTATTTTAAACGGGATTATAGGTTTACTCGAAACCTTATAATCACCATCCCCCGTGCATATAAAGAATTGATTAACCTCATGTTAAATCAATAATCTACCCTCCCCGATACAATATAAATACACCCAAATCCTATGTATTATATCGCAGGCCCACACAATAACCATCGCCATCTCTGCAAAGCGTTAACTGTTAGATCTAGGCCCTCGCATCCGACGACCCAGATTCATATCGGAACCCCGTTTTCCGCTGGCCTTTACCGCCCGGGAAACTGGTGGTATCGCGCCCATACCATGGACGTATGTCGAACTCCTGCATTGCTCGCTGCCCATCTGCCCGAAACCACTTGAGCCCAAAAGCGGTGCGGGAGGAAACCACTTACTACCCTCCCGCTGACCCTGCCTGCTGACGTCACCTCCACATCACCCTTTCGTACCCTCTTCCACGTGACAAAATATCCCGTCATGATGATGTCATCCGACCAAAAAGTGCCAAAAAGCCCTGCAAAGCCAAATTTTTGTTAAAAAGTCGTAAAAACGTCATTTTCGCCCATTTCCATTCATTCTTCTCTGCGAAACTATTGCATGCAATCTACGTCCACCTGATTGTTCAAAGTGTACAAGTGATGCAGGAGCATCAGAACGGGCCAGCAATGTGGGAAATTGCCCACATGTTGTGGTCTGACAGGGTGAAATTTATTTCTGAGTGTTAAATGTCCAGTTACTAAAGAGTTCGATTTCTTAAATAATTAGTTATTACTGTGTGTAATCTTCTGTTAGCTCAGAGCGCCGAAAACTTGTAAATGTCAATCCCCGGAATCGCGGCATGCCACGGGCAGCTGGACGGCAATCCGTTGCAGAACTGACAGTCCAGGTGTTGGTCTAGGTGTTGGTTCAGGCGTTCTCCTCTGGAAGTATACGCAACGTGGGAATGAAAATAGCGTTTATTGTGGAGAATCCGAAGAACCTTCTGAAATACTACCTATTCCAATGCTAGACCAGCCATGCTAGCGACTTCGTGGTCCGCATTCTTCTCATTTTGTTAAGTAGTTACTCATTTCATTAAGGGGATCCAAATAAGGAGGCTCGCTCTCGTTTTAGTAGGGTAGTATTAGAAGCGTTCAAGGCTCATAAAATCATATTGATATATATTACTTGGTAATTGTATGTAAAGGGATAATAAAGAACCGGCTCAGAGGTCGATAGTGTGATTTTTTAATTAGATACCAGTGTCTTTACATACCTAAAGCTGCGTGTTAAACCAACGTTTCTTTTAGTCATTCTTTTTTTTACAGATTTCATGCAAAATATGGCTTGCGTTTTCAAATAAAAATGGATCCGTAATCTTCAGGGGGATAAGATGGCGTAGGCGGAAATTCACGCCTCTGGTTTGTATAACAGGTGTTGAGATTTTGTTTCCTGTTTTGTTGTTTTAGTTGTGGCCTCAGATGCGAGAGGCTGGGCGTTGAACCAACGTTCTTTGGTTTTAGTATTTATTTGCTGTTCATTTTATTCAGATGACAATGAAAATTAGAGAACTGGCATCGTCTTTAATTAAAAAAAACAGAGGTTTGATGTTGCGGGGCTGCACGAGGTTGACAGTGATCGTAAACGAATGTCAGTTATAGTTCGAACTCCTGATAATACTCTGAAATTATTAGTAAAAGGTGCAGATAATTCGATGCTTGGTATTATAGACAAAACATCGAATGCCAACTTGGTCAAAGATGCCGAAGGATCCTCGAGGGACTTGATTTCGGTCACGAAAAGCCATTTGCATGAGTATTCATCACAGGGATTGCGGACGCTCGTTGTTGGGGCTAAAGATCTTAGTGTTGCAGAATATGAAGACTGGCATCATCGGTATGAAGAAACCAGTAATTTATTAATAGGCCGGAACAGAGGTTTTCTAATTGAATCGATTAAAGGATTGGAGCAGATTTAAAACAGGCGTCTGGTGCATCAATTTTGGTATCAGAGCCAAAAGATCCAGGTGATTGTAGCTAAGATGCCGCCAAGGCGAGGGATTGGTCGAGGAAGACCAGAACCAAATGCAGTCCTGATAGATGAAGTGCGAAGACTGCGTGAACGAATGGAGACAATGGAAACAGCCCAGAGAAGAGCACCAGATGTAAAAACTGAGAGTTCTTCAGAAGAATCTGACGAAGAGGTGGGAGCAGGAGAAGAAAATGAAACTGCCAAAGTCCTTAAGATGCTGGCAAAAGTTGGAAGCAAGCCAAAGATAGAAATTCCTATGTATGATGGGAGTTTAAATGCCGAGGAGCTCATGGATTGGATCAGATCCATAGATCAGTATTTCGATTATGAAGAGGTTGAGGAGAATAAGAGGGTGAAGTTTGCAGTCACCAGACTGAAGGGCCATGCAGCCATATGGTGGGACGAGTTACAGACATCAAGAACGCGAAAGGGGAAATCTAAGATCAAGCAGTGGGATAAAATGGTAAGCAATCTCAAAGCTAAGTTTTTGCCTAAAGACTATCATTTGAATCTTTTTAAGCAGATGCAAAATTGGAAGCAGAAGGGAATGTCTGTTAAAGAATATACTGAAGAATTTTACAGGTTAAATATTAGAACAGGGCATGTAGAAGATGATTTGGAGAAAGTAGCCAGGTATATTAATGGGCTAAGGTATGAGATCCAAGATGAGATTAGCCTGTTGAGTTTGAAAACTGTTGAGGATGCCTATCAAGCAGCCTTGAAGGCAGAGGAAAAACTGTTGCGCAAACAAAATCAGAGGAACAGAGGTAAGAATCCAGCAAACGAAGGAAGGATACTTGAATCCAAAGTTCAACACTCTCAGAATGAGGCAGGGAGTGCGAGCAATAGAGCACCACAAAGAGGAGATTTTGGCCGTGGAAGGTTTGTGCCCAGAGGCAGAGGTCGAGGAAGAGATGTTCGGTGCTTTGCATGTGGTGAATGGGGACATGTACAATGGGATTGTCCTCATCAGAGATTAACAAACCAGCACAACGTGAATGTTGCAGAAGCCAAGGAAGAGATTCCTCAACCTGAAACTAAAGAGGAACCACCAGAAGACGGAGAGTCCCTATTAATGAAGCGGGTATTACTGGAAGGAGCTAAGGAAGCCAAAGAACCAGTTCAAAGAAGGACTTTATTCAGAACTGTATGTAAGTCCAAGGGTAAGTGTTGCAAGTTGATAATTGATAGCGGTAGTACTGACAACCTTGTTTCTACAGAGATGGTGGATAAGCTGAAGTTGGAAAGGACAGTACACCCCACTCCTTATAAAGTATCATGGCTCCAGAAAGGTCATCAAATTTTTGTGACTGAACAATGTAAAGTTGACTTTCATATTGGCACTTATCAAGATGTTATTTTATGTGATATAATGCCGATGGATGTCTGCCACGTATTGCTAGGGAGGCCCTGGCAGTTTGACCGAAATGCCATACATGATGGCAGACAAAATACTTATACTTTGGAGAAAGAGGGGAACAAGCATACACTACTGCCATTGAAAGCTGAAGATAATAAAGAAGCACTTGGAAACAGCGTTACGTTGATGAATGAGAAGACCCTGTTGCATGAAGATGAAAAGGGTAAGGAGATGCATTTCGCTGGTGTTGGCAAACCCAAGGTAATTTTAACTTCTACAAATTTAGAAGATTTACATGAAGAAATTCAGAATTTCTTGAATGATTGTGCTGATATTGTTGTGGATGAGTTGTTACCCATCAGGGGTATTAGTGACCATAATGATCTAATACCTGGAGTCAGTTTGCCAAATAAAGTAGCCTACAAGGTAATGCAGGAAAATGTTGAAGCTGGAACACAAGTGGAAGAGTCGATGGATAAATGGCTAATCAGTGAAAGCCTTAATCCATGTGCTGTGCCAATAGCACTCAGTCCAAAGAATGAAGATTTGAAGGAATATGCAGTCTCTAAAGAAGAGCTGAAATTGGATCCGAAGAAAATCCAAGCAGATGAGAATTGGCTAACTCCTAGAAGCATATTTGAGGGAGATGTCAAAAGCAGATGGCGGGAATGCAGTAGCAAAGACAAGCAGCGGGCAGATATGAGGAGGCGGAAAAAGGAATTCCAAACAGGTGACTTATTCATGTATTGCATAATGTTACCTATACTAAAAGCCAGAAGAAGAACCACAAAGAGACGCCATAACAGACAAACGCCCGAAGCAGGAAAAAGGAAAAAGAAAGCGCTAAAGTGAACCAGGACTCAGGCTCATTATCAATATTTGACCAAGTGGAAAGAAAAACCAGTAGAGGACGTCAGCGAAGCTACAGAGAATAGGGATCAACTCCAAACAACTACAAGATCAGTTTTCTTCTCCGGGAGTCTGATGCAGGAGCATCGGAACGGGCCAGCAATGTGGGAAATTGCCCACATGTTGTGGTCTAACAGGGTGAAATTTATTTCTGAGTGTTAAATGTCCAGTTACTAAAGAGTTCGATTTCTTTAATAATTAGTTATTACTGTGTGTAATCTTCTGTTAGCTCAGAGCGCCGAAAACTTATAAATGTCAATCCCCGGAATCGCGGCATGCCACGGGCAGCTGGACGGCAATCCGTTGCAGAACTGACAGTCCAGGTGTTGGTTCAGGCGTTCTCATCTGGAAGTATACGCAACGTGGGAATGAAAATAGCGTTTATTGTGGAGAATCCGAAGAACCTTCTGAAATACTACCTATTCCAATGCTAGACCAGCCATGCTGGCGACTTCGTGGTCCGCATTCTTCTCATTTTGTTAAGTAGTTACTCATTTCATTAAGGGGATCCAAATAAGGAGGCTCGCTCTCGTTTTAGTAGGGTAGTATTAGAAGCGTTCAAGGCTCATAAAATCGTATTGATATATATTACTTGGTAATTGTATGTAAAGGGATAATAAAGAACCGGCTCAGAGGTCGATAGTGTGATTTTTTAATTAGATACCAGTGTCTTTACATACCTAAAGCTGCGTGTTAAACCAACGTTTCTTTTAGTCATTCTTTTTTTTACAGATTTCATGCAAAATATGGCCTGCGTTTTCAAATAAAAATGGATCTGTAATCTTCAGGGGGGATAAGATGGCGTAGGCAGAAATTCACGCCTCTGGTTTGTATAACAGGTGTTGAGATTTTGTTTCCTGTTTTGTTGTTTTAGTTGTGGCCTCAGATGCGAGAGGCTGGGCGTTGAACCAGCGTTCTCTGGTTTTAGTATTTATTTGCTGTTCATTTTATTCAGATGACAATGAAAATTAGAGAACTGGCATCGTCTTTAATTAAAAAAAACAGAGGTTTGATGTTGCGGGGCTGCACGAGGTTGACAGTGATCGTAAACGAATGTCAGTTATAGTTCGAACTCCTGATAATACTCTGAAATTATTAGTAAAAGGTGCAGATAATTCGATGCTTGGTATTATAGACAAAACATCGAATGCCAACTTGGTCAAAGATGCCGAAGGATCCTCGAGGGACTTGATTTCGGTCACGGAAAGCCATTTGCATGAGTATTCATCATAGGGATTGCGGACACTCGTTGTTGGGGCTAAAGATCTTAGTGTTGCAGAATATGAAGACTGGCATCATCGGTATGAAGAAACCAGTAATTTATTAATAGGCCGGAACAGAGGTTTTCTAACTGAATCGATTAAAGGATTGGAGCAGATTTAAAACAGGCGTCCGGTGCATCAACAAGTCTACCACCTGGCCAAACGAGCTCTTGCATTGTGCCCAACATTTCATCCTGCAACCGGTAATTACACTGATTCGCTTCTAAAAACAGGTCCTTACCCAGTTTCCTCCCGAACCCGTAATTTCAGTTTTCCTCTGCAAATTTTCCCAAGATATCCAAATTCAAGTCAAATTCAGCCTACAAAGTATAGAGAAAGGTCCCAGAACTGCTCTTTTTTCCGTTTCTCCCACAGAAACTTGACCTCCAGTTAAAACACCATAGGCAAACATGGAAGCTCCAGTGGCCCTGAACGTTGCTCCCCTCAATGCACACATAAAGACCTGGAATGGTTACCCTTAGTTGACAGATATTTTCAAATCCAAGACTTAACTATTGACAAAAACCACCTCCAGGCATTTTGTGAAATTAGGAATTGTCACCAAAGTAACTCTGATCTTTATGGTATATGGGAATCCAACCTGCCCATGTACTACCTCCCCTCAGTCAATGTTTTCCCTGATATTATCCATCTATGATGTGCCAATTACGAACCTGCCCAAAGAGCAATTAGGACTCCATCCAGAACTATCCTCTTTTATATAACTCCCGAGTCCATAAATAAGATGTTACACTTCAAACCCACTCAGCCTCTGGCTCCTCTTTCTATGGGATTCTTGCTTGAGCAGGGCCCTAAACTGCCTAATTCAGAGATAACTCGTATTGCTCAAACATTTATGAAACCAGATTTCCAGCCCAAAGAGCCACCTCCCTATGTCCATGTCTGGTTCAATGAAGCTGGAAGATTCATTATTGATATGATATCCTATGTCCTAGGATTTAAGACAAGTGAATATGTTGATGAGACCACATTAGTTTTGTTGTCCATATTTACTCCAGGACAGCCTCCTGCCATCAAATATGACTATGCTACTTTCATTGCAAACAAGATCCATGACCAATTCTTGAGTCTAGATAGAGAAGGAGTCTTCAAGTACTCATTCTATATGTATCATCTATTCCTATACTATCAAATAGACAATTTTCAGTTTTCTATCAAAAAATTGGATGCCAAAGGAGAGAGGAGGTCTGTGATTTTTTGGACCTTAGCCTTCCACAATGTCTGGGACTCCTCTTATACCTACTGTGAGTTTATTGACTTGTTTATACATCCGGTCTCCTCTCTACTGATGAGAACTCCTTCTCTTAGACTTTCTGGTGATATGCAAAGATTTTACAGCTCTCTAAAAACTACAGAATAGGTGACTGGTACTTATACCAGAATCACATCGAAATCAGAATATATGGCTGTGAGCTGTGCCCTTATAAGCTGCCCAAATATGTGCCTATGATATTGTTTGCACTGGAGTATTTCAGGCAACTTATCAGTGCAGATTTAACTCACTTTTATAGTGCAAAGAAAAAGGCCCAACTAAGAATAAAAAACCAGTTAGGCCCTTTTATCATTAACAAGAGGGAAGCATGGGAAGATGCTGACAAGATATTGGGGGAAGAACTCAAATTGAAGAAAAGTTTCTTGTGGGTACCATATGACCCAAATGGCTTTATAATTGACAGAAAAGTAAAAAGTATGTTATCGGCCTATAAACATTCTAAGATCCCTCAAATAGAGCAATTAGCTAATCAGGATGAGTGGATAGATGGTACATTAATAGAAGAACTTACTCAGCAAGAGTGATGGAACAAGCTATGAAAGATCTTGAGAAAAATCTTGACCTGGACTCTTTCAGACAGGTATCTTTCAAGCTGCCTCACCAAACAGGAGTTGGCACATCCACTGCTAGAACTTCTCAGCAGCCTACACAAGAAAGCGCTACACCAGCTACAAGGACATCAAAGGGCAAAGAAGTGCTAGATACAGAGTAGCACATAATGACAGATTAGCCAACAACATCAAAGGGACAGGGCCAAGAGAAAATTCCCTCTGCCCAAAGCAAAGCACCAGAGATACTAGTGTTGCACACTCCTCTAAATGAGGAAAAGGGAAAGAAAAGAGACAGAGAAGAAGGCACACCTATGAGTGGACCAGCAGAGCAATCAAGGGCAAAAAGGCAAAGAATAAACCCCCTATCAGAAGATGAATTTATTAAGGAAAGCGCAGGCAGTCTAAGAGGGGAAAAGATGGTCAGCCAAGAGACATCCCTTGTGATAGAAACATCCACCAACTCTCATAGGCACAACCTAGGCAGGTAGCATAGTGTGGAAGTTTCATCCACTAGGCCGCAAAGCAAACAAGGTTATGATATCAAAAGAACATTTACGGAGATAAAGGCCCAGAATGACCCACTGAGGCTGCAACTTGACAATCAGTTTCTCAAGATGGCCCCCACCAACCAGTAAAGGTTAATATCTACATATGACATTAAAGAAGGTAAAATAATCTTGAGCCACTTTAAGCCTAAAGTGCAACAGCCATAGTCAGCAGCTGACTACATCAGGACAAATCTGGAGGTCCTTGCCAAATACATTCATCCAATGGACTAGATTGAATTGCATAAGTAGACTGGAGAGATGGTCCACTCCACATTGGCATATAAGACAATTTTGGCTCACAAATTGCAGAACTCATTGAAAAACACCTCCGCTCAACTGGATTTGGAGAAGGCTTCCTCTCAAGCCAAAGACAACAGGATCAAATCCTTGGAAGATATTTTTATTGAACTGGGACATGATCCCAAAGATGCCAAAGGCATAAATGCATTGATCAAGAAGAAGGAAGAGGACATTTCTGCCCTCAGGAAACAACTGAAGCTACCTTCTACTATGCATCCACAGACAATAGATGTTGTACAACAGAAGTTAGAGGAGGAAATGATGGACCTGCTTATGAGAATGAATGAAATATTGAGTGAGACAGAGCAGGCATTGGAGAAAACACTACAAGAGAAGAAGGGAGAGTCGACCTCTGAGCCAGCTAAAATAGCTCCAACAGTCACAACTGCTCCTCCTACAGTTATAACAGCAGTGCGTCCTACTGTCCCGACATCAACAGCAGAAAACACCACAACTACAACAGCAACAGGCAGCAGCACTACCATGACCACAGAGGAGTTAATAAAAGCCATGGAGGAATTGAAACTCCAAATATCAGAATTGAAAGAAGCCAAAGAGAAGTTGGCAAAGTTAGAAATAAGCTATGATAAATCTAAGATGACTGTGGCAGAAAAGACGAGAGGTTAAAGCATTAGAGACCAAAGTAAAAGCATTGGAAAGGGACCTCTCTTTAGATAAGCCTTTGGAAAAAATCAAAGGCCTTTTGTGGGCTAACATCAATCAATCAATTTGTAATGTATGGATATCTATTCAGGTCATATATGAGCAGATTGACTTGATAGCAGCAGGCCAAGTGGAAATTCAAAAGGCCAGAACTTTATTGGGACATATGCCCGAACAGGCCAACAGGCCAATACATTTTTTGAACACCAAGACCAGTGAAGAACTAGCAGCACTGGACATCAGAGACAGGACAAGCACAATTCTAACAATCAAAAGAGTTCTGACCATGCGAACCCTAATGAAAAATTTGGAGAGAAGGTGCTAGGACATGCAGGTAGAAATTGATTCTTTTATAGAAAGATTTGCAACTTTGCAGGAAAAGGGCTTGCCTAGTCTGTTGGGGAGTAATCAATGCCTATTGAGACAAGTTGAGTACACACACAAGTTGAATAAACATGCTGTTGATCAAGTAAATGCATCATCAAGTACTTCAGGAGAGAAGGCCCTTCCATCTAGCCAAACCCTTTACAACAACTTAGAAAATCTATTTTATATTGAACATGAAGTGAAACATTTGTTCACCATTCAACCCAATTTCTACAGGTACACAGACATTGATGAGACTTTAAGAAAGCTGCAAAGACTTAAATTACCAGAAGAGAAGTGGTGGCAAAGCATGTTGGAAATTCTATAGACATATTTATGGTATCTTTTATATCCTTTGTAAATCGAAAGTTTTGGTACGATGTGCCATAAAGCGGAAAATAGGAATGGATGAGAGTCATGCGGGGCAACAATATATGAAATCAGAATTAAATACACCTAAGAAAGCCGGGGAAACATCACAGAATATCAGTGGAAAACAGCTACCAACCGACTCATCGAGCCTAAAGTCAGCATATCTCACCAATTGAGCAGCCAACACAACAACATTTACTTCTTCATTTATTTATTCTCTGTTTTCAAGACTACGTGTCTCTGTTTCTTGTAAAAACAATAACTCATCACTAGATATTATCTCCCTGAGATATTTTGTAATATTTTTGCATAAATACCTCCCCATTCAAAGTATTTGGGGTTGGTGATGCATTTCTTAGACTGCGATGTAACTTTGAAAATTTTCTGAATACAAAAGCTGTGGGAATCCATTATCGCTGGACTCTTTGGATATGGAATCAATAGCAAAGGACCATGTTACAAAATTCTTGAATCGTTTTATGGATCAATAAGTCTTTCTAACTTGTGTTTTATAGTTTCTATGTTTGTTATATGATCTATGTTTCATGATCTAAATAATAGAGAAAAAGAATAACTCAGAATTTTCTTGTTTGCACTCTGTGTTCAGCCTCTGTTATTAATAATGTTTTCTACATAATTAGCATAAACAAGAATTCTTAATTGCTCCTGTTTCCCTTGGTTCTTTCATCTTGAATATTAGCTAAGGAATTCGTAATTTCTCCTTAGTAGTAGCCATCCACTTTCCCTTTGTCTACATGATAAAGGATTCTTAATTGCCCTTTATCAATTAGACTCCATTCCATGTGATTCCATCCTATAAGTTGTTCCATGATTGATTACCTTGCTTTGTAGTACCATCCTCTGTTATAGAAATCATATCCAACAGTTCATCCTCATAGACTCCATTAGCCCAATGGACTGAACTTCTCAGATTTACACCTCGGTTCTATTGAATATCACCATCCAAACTCAAAAAAAAACCCCTGTACTTCATAAATAGCCTAATATACCTCAAAACAAAGTTAAATTATAAAGAGAGAGCCCTCTCTGGATGTAGGTTGGCTAGAACTTGTATCTAAAAGATTGGTCTATGGTTACCTCGGCCGTATTCCCTTTCTTACAACTTTTGGGAACAACCTAAGTGATAACAGAGACTATTTCATCAAACTAGAAGGTAGTTGCATTGCTACTTATTGCAATAACTAGACTATCCCACGAATCTAGTAGAGAACACAACAAACTGACGCACTTATCTTCATCTGAGATTTTAATATCAACATATAATAACTGACTTACACAATATTAAATGCATTCAGATTCTTTATCACTGAGTCTCCATCTTTCATCCTCAGGTTATACAGCTTTTTCTGTAGGAACAATTTATTCACTAGAGACTTAAATTGGTACAATGTCTGTAACTTGTCACACAAAGCCTTCGTTGTAGCTTCCCTGATACATTCAACAATATTGAATCTAAGACACACAATTGTATTGTGCTCTTTTCCTTATGATACAACTTCTTCTATTCTTCATTGGACACTCTACTTGGTTTAATACCTCAATCTAATGCGATCCATTGATCTTTGTCCACCAGCAGATTCTCCATCTTGAGTTTCCACAACTCAAAAGTCTAACCATTAAATTTCTCAATCTCTATCTTTCCACTGCTTGCCATCTTCTTTCACCACCAGAAACAATCCCGCAGATCTCTCACTGAACATGGTCTACCACAGGCCCGAGCGAAACCCCTTAGCAACAAAGGCATCCCCTTGAAGCCAAAACAACTCTGATACCAAATGTAGGTTTTAACCCCGTACAAAAATAACCTGCATACGAATTCTAAAAGACAGAAAATAAACAATGCAAGATCATAACACATAAAACACATATACACAGAGATTTTCCCCTGGATCCCAAAACTGAGACTACCAGATTGATTTTTCATTATGTTCCTTTCAATGTTACAATACATATTTATACATGCCGAAGCATCCAATACCATGGATTGAAAACCATCGCACCCAAAACCATGTGCGAAAAACATGCACAGAACCATAGGTAGGTCCGCCCACCTAATATAGGGTCAAATTTTTTTTTTCCTCGAGGCAATGCCTCGACCCTGTAGACAGGGGCTACCCACCCCCCTCAAACCCCCTATAACCCTCCCACTGCACAATCGGTGCAACAAAGGGGGGGCCTCCGCTCCCCTCTAAACCATCGATTAACTAGGGTAGCTAGTTGTGGAAAGAATATAACACAACCCAACAAGCTTATCTCTGATAAGAAATGTGGCAGCTACATGCCTCATAAATGATGGAAAACCCTAAACTTCCCAAAACCTACCCTAGGAGATGAAGCACCAAAACTATGGGCCCTGTTTGGGTAAATTGGTACATCAACTTCCTGGGTTCATAAATTTGGCATACGATCTCTGTTTGATGCATACAATACCTCGTTAGAAATATCTATTCGAGGGCCTAAAAAATGAGTTTGGAGTTCAAGACCCGAAAACTGCCAAAAATGGTAAATTGTGCTACAATTAAGGAAACTGAGAAACTAAAAGAGACAATGTTAGGGATCCAAGTGGAATAGGTTGGTGGCCACCAATATCCACCTAGATCAGTGCTCCCCCCTTAGGAAGAAATGGTTCCCATTGCGTTGAGTGCCTCCATGAGATGGGAAAACTTCTGCTGAACTTGATCCTTGATGAGCCACTTGCCTTGGTGCAGGAGTTGGCTAGCTTTGACAACCCTATATAGTTGGATCTTCTGTTGGCAAGTGTTATTGATCTGTGTGTCCATGATCCAATCAATTGTGGTCTATTCCATGCAGTATGGTTTTAGCTCTGTTGGTGTGAGTTGTTCTGCAATGTCAGATATGTCCAACAATGATGGAAAGTATGATCGAAGGTGGTCTCATTGAATACTGGGTCCAGATCAAGGAACGATGGAATGATGAGCTCAAAGACATTGTCCCTTACAACCTTGGTGATGGTGTATGGCCCATATCAGAGTGGGTGAAGTTTGCGGTGGGGTCCAAAGAGGCACTCCTTCTGCAGATGTAGCCAAACTTTGCTGCCCACCTAGAACTTCTGCGGTACCCGATGTTGATCATGGCATTGCTTGTAATTAGCATTGAATCTGTCCAATATATCATGGACCTAATGGCAGTTGTGTTGAATGCACTCAATGAAGTTGTTAGCCCTATCTACTTCAGACTAGACATGAGCTGAATCTATCTGAGTAGCTGCAAATGGTATGGCCACATCAATGGGACGTAATGGTTGAAATCCTAGCCCTACCTAAAAGGGGTTATGGCCCATTGAGTTGTGGAGACCTTTTTTGTAGTTGTGCTGGAAATATGGGAGGCTTTCATCCCATGTGCGTGGATGCTTCGAGTTGTACATGTGCATAATGTGTATGATCATCCTGTTGACGACCTCTATTTGGCCATTATTTTTGGGATGGAAAGTCACGAAGTTAGTGAGTTTGGAATCCAACATCAACCAAAGACTTGACCGAAATGCACTTAGGAATTTGTTTTCCCGATTTGAGACAATGGACTATGAGATCCCAATGTGTACCCACACTCGCTCAAAGAAGAGCTTAGCAGTGGTATCTTTAGTGATACTCTTCTTGCAGGCTGCCAATGGCCATCTTAGAGAATCTTTCGATGACCATGAAAACACAATCTTTGCCATGCTTAGTAGAAAAAGCCTCGACATATAATCCATGGATATGGATTCCCAAGGTCGACTAGGAGTAGGCAGAGGAGTATATAGGCCTTAATTCTTGATAGTTCGTTTAGTAATGGTGTGGGAAGTGCAGGATTTAATGTACCTCACAACATCTTGAGGAAGGTTCAGCCAATAAAAATACTTCTACAGTACTGGCACTATTTTCTCTACTCCAAAATGTCCAGCGACCTGACAGTAGTGTGCCTCCCAAATCATCTTGGCATGCTCTCTTGAAGGAATGCAGATGTGTCCCATGTGGCATAACAATGCATCTTGGAGGTGAAAATTTGGAACTTTCTTACCTTCTAGGAGTGTCTGGTATGTGCTACCAAATTCTATATCACTCTCGTAAAGATGCGGCCACCCCAAAGTCTCATTCTCACAGGAGTAGAGCACAGTGATCAGTGCCATGAATGGTGGTCGGCTAAGGTAGTCTGCAAAATTAATGGTGCTACCATTCTTGTACTTAATGTTCAAATGGAATTGTTGCAAGTATGTGGACCATTTCTGATGCGATCATTATGCAACTTCCCTTGTGTCTGTATGAATTTCAAGGGTCAGTGGTCTGTGTGGATGACTATTTCCTTCCCTAGAATGTAATGCTTCCATTGATGGTAGGCTTGCACAATGGAATACATTTCTTTGTCATAGCTGGGATACTTTCATACTGTGTCTGAAATTGTCTCACTATGGTAAGCCATTCGATGCCCCTACTAAGTAAGAAATGCACCAATAACATAGTCAGAGGCATTTGTCTCAATCTCAAATGGTTGCTGCAGGTCTGGTAATGTGAGTACTGGTGCATAGTAGAGGAACTGCTTCAATTCAACAAACACCTTATGTTGGGTTTCAGACCAAAATAAATTTTCTTTCACTCCGCCCTAGTGACTTGACTTAAAGGCCAAGTGATATGAGAGAACCCCAACATGAACCTATGGTAGAAATTGGCAAGATCCAGAAAGTTGTAGAGCTTTGTTAGAGTGGTTGGGGTTGGCCAATCTCGAATGACTTGTATCTTGGCTCGGTCCACATGCACACCATTCTCATAAATGATGTACCCCAAATATTGAACCTAGGGTCATGCTAAAAGTGCATTTCTCTGAATTGGCACACAACTTGTGTTGTCGCAGGGTTTGGAGGACCTGTCAAATATGGTGGAGGTCCTCTTCTCAACTTCGGTTGAAGATCAAGATCTCATCTAAATACACCACCATGAATGCATTGGTGAAGGGTCGCAAGATTTAATCCATCAATCTCATGAAGGTTGCAAGGGCATTCATTAACCCAAAAGGCATGACCAACAATTCGAAAATACCCTCCTTGGATTTGAAGGTGTTAAATTTTCTTAGGGTGACATTGTTATTTACTTTGATAATTTCATTTCACCATTAATACTTTAATTTCACCCCATATCATCATTACATTATTCGGATCTATGTCGTTATACATCAACATATGCAATTACATAGAAAGAAACAACATCACCATCATCATCAATGCAATAGAACATAAAGGAACAATAGAAGAAAGCATGCACACACATAGAGACACCACAATTGGTTGAAGACTGGGGAAAATCCCACTATGGGGAAACCCTTGCAAATCTTTTTCTTCTTAGATCATAATCAAATGATGCAGCATAAGAGAGTACAATGATCCTTGACTTTATCTATGTAGTAAAACAATAATGATATCTATGAAACATATCTAATCATGTTAGGAATCAAAACCCTCACACTGATGGTTGTAATGTGTTGTTACAAACTTATGTCAACTGTTGTATATTGTTGTCACTGTGCCAGACATTGCTGAGCAATGTTGTTACTATAAATGAGCCCAATACATATATGTAGCGGAAACTAATAAATCAGATCTACAGATCACTAAAGTTAATTGAATCCAAGATGTCAAATCTTAGATTTGAACTTTGGTTACCCTCATCATGACTGACTATGTGCGACCGAAACTCCTTGGTCATTCTCTCAATCACTGTATGCGAGAGACTGTGACTGTAGGGTCACTCTCAGTAAGTCTTTATGCATGTGACTGTAGCATAATATAGCAAAAAACCAAAGTCACTCCCTTACTATTGTTGTGCAAGTGACCAAGATGTCTTGGTTTCTCTCAAGACCACTTTGTGCGAGCTACTAGGGAATGATACCTATAAATCTGTCTCTGAAGCCATAGTCACTCCCATAAGCCTTTGTGCAAGCACCAAGGGTCTATAGTCACTCTCATAGGCTTATGTGCCAGCGACCAGGGACTAGAATGCCCTATTCTATGCCAGCGACCGATATTCAGAAGACTCTAACCCAAAGTGAACCTTTTTCCTATGATTTCAGACCCTTGATCGAAATCCTTTCATCGAATCTGCGTGAACCAAGACAACAAAGAAGATAATATGTGTTCAAATGATCTTGTGGTATCTTCTATTTATAGGCTTTCCTGAGGATTCATTTTGGGTTAAGGTTGACCCAAGCAGTTACTCATGTGGTTAGGGCCGGCTCATTCCATAATACATGAATGAATAAAATAATTCATAACTCAACTTATGCTTAACCAAATTGGGTGATCTTTAGGTCATTTTGGTCCTCTCGAAAAAAGTAATCTAATGCAATCATTATCTCCATGATTTGAGCCATCCAAGGTGGAATTTTACCACAATTGAAAAAAATAACACTCCCTCTCAACTTGGGAGAATTCCACTTGCCAATATCTGTCCATTGAATAATATGCTATTTTGGAATCTTTGAGTGTCATCACGAATCATCACAGATCATCTCTGTCATGTAGTAATCATGCCATATCCATCTCAAGTGTCTCATAATCACAAATCATCATTATACATCTCGATCTATCCCTTGTTTATTCTTGGCTCATGTGATGAACATTCTCAGATCTTAGAAGAAGAAGAGTTTGTTACTAGAGGGGATTTTAAGCTACCACCCTTTATCCAATTAAGATTCTATCTGGAATCTCTGTCGGTGGGCTACTACACAAAATATCATCATCAATCATAATCAATCATCATTGGAGAGCATATCATCAAGGAGCATGTCTCAACCTGGAACCACATCGGGGAGAAATAACTTCCACCCATACTGAGCAATAAGATAACTCATCACACAGGGGAGTACACCATGGACCCTGGAATTTGATTAGGGAGATTACCCTCAACCCAGAATCATATCAGGTTATCTCAACCCATCCTATTGCTGTAATGTCCCTTAATAATAAATAATAAATAATATAATTAGATTATTAAATAATATAATAAACAATAAATAAAAATAGTAATAGTAAATAAATAATATATAATAAATAATAATAATTTAATTACATGCTCTAAATAAATATAAATAAGAATAAAACAAGAAAGGAGTAAAAAATCAGTAAAGCTATCAAAAAGTAAAAACAAAAGAATAAAACAAGAAAGTGGTAAAGTTGCATGTTGACACATGGAGTGTGTGCATGTGGTTCCCCTTCTAATGTTTGCTCTATTTAATATATGAGGAGGAAGATGAGAGGCATTCCATCATTCCAAGATTCTATCATTCATTCTCTTGGGAGAATGGTGTTCTAAGACAGAGGAGTCACTGGCAGTAGTACATTGATTGAGGGCTTGGGGTGGCCAGTTGTAGCAAGTCCTTGCGCAATATAGCCTATGGTTGGGTGGAGAGTCATCCCCAAAACCTTGTTGCAGTAAGTAGAATTCAACCACAGGTAAGTGCTACTCATAGTTTGAATTTGATGTTAATTAGTTGATTAATTACATGTCTATTGTGCGCTGTTACATATGGTATCAGAGGAGCTTCAACCCTTAGGGCCTATGGGCATCTTAATTTTTTTTTTTTTTTTTTTGTTTTGTTGGGATTTTTTAACTCGACTTGTTTTGAAAGTCACGAGATCGTTACTTCTGGAAGGCCGCATGTTCTACAAACCCTTGCTATACACGTAATTTTTTTATTTATTTAGTGCATACTGGCTGCATAGTTATATTTTGATGTTGTTCATTTTTAAAGTCATTCCTATGAGTAATTTCCAATACTAGCAGATCTTTGTTTTCATTTGCCGGAATTGTATCCAAAGGATTTAGAGAGCAGTAAGATGCATCTGGAATGTTTTTAATTAAATTTTAGTGCAGGGAAATGTAAGTTAGGTCTTTGAAGTGACTTTCCAGGATAAAGATTTGGGAAACTAGTTGCGTAAAGCTGTTGTTTATGATGCTGGGTTCTAGGGTTCTGGTATGCCTTAGTGGTTTGTTTTGGTCAAGTAATGATCAATATTTGCACCATTCTCCAATTTTTTTGAAAATGCATAGTTTGTTCTAGCTTTCTTAATCTGTGAGATGGAAATGGAGTTGAATTTCGTTCTCTATTATGTCTAATTTAAAGGAGGAACCTTATTTTGGCTAATTATTTGACTCCCCTGCCACCCCACTTAAGGGTTTCAAGAAATTACATCACTTCGATGAATGGTGGTGATTTAAACAGTTATGAGATTCATCGGAATCAGGGTTTTGAAAAAAAATTAGATTACTATGTTCAATGAATGAACTCCTTTTGTAAAACTCAATTTCTTTAGCTCTGTGATGTAGAGGAGGTTTTGATCATTCCCATTTGCTGGTATTTTTAATTGATTTATATGCCCTTACATCCACAAAAATTCATGAAAAAATGGAACATGGAAATGTTTAATGCTTTATTTTTCTCTCTGCCAAGGGAGAATTTTGTTCTAATGAATTTTTTGTTTATTCAAATAAGATAGGAAAGATGGTCATCTTGATTTTTTTATTTTTTATTTTTTTTTTAATCGTGTAAAATAGTTTCTTATTTGAATTATGTTCAGTTGTTCACTTTGCTAACTTTATAACCCAAGTTCCATTCCCGCCAATGCAATTGCGAGGCAGCAGTTGAAATCGGGCCTGCTGTCGTCAAAGGGTTCGATTCTAGCATGTTGTGGTGGCTCAATAAAATCTTATCTGATCATTATCCACTCAGTGTACAATGGCTCAAATTGGAGTTAATTATAGGGTGGACAAGAATTGGAGTTTAATAAGGGATGCTTGGAGCTGCATGAGATTTGTCATTATAATATGGGTTTATTATGGAAACTGTTAGGTTTTCTTTAATATCTTTAATATCCCTGTCTATTTTCTTTAATATGTTTCCTTTTGTTTTTGTGACTCTTGCATGTTCAGAATTTTGTTACTTTTTTAATTTGAAATGGTCAATCATAGAAATATGTTCATGATTTTTACATTACTCTTAATTTATCCTCTACACTACTTTACCTTATGCCTGGTAGATCATATTCTTCAAAATTTACATTGATGGATTTAAACGAGTAGATTGATTGCTTGTTTACTTGGTCTCTTTATCACATCTGGTAGATCATATTCTTCAAAATTTATATTGATGAATTTTAATGAGTAGATTGGTTGCTTACTTAGCTAAGAAAAATACTTTTTTAGAGCATCTAAACCACGTTTTATTGTTTAAACTTTATGATACATCTAAATCATACACTATGATTTCAGTTTAGTTTAATTAACTGCTATGATGTTGAGTATAATGTTACATGAGGTTTCATGATTCAAGGTTAATTGCATATATTGGATAAAGTTGTCTAAGGAGAAATGGAAAGGAAAAACTTGCAAATTTTGTAATGATGATAACTAATGATAACTCATGTGATTATGGCCAACTTGGTGCTAGATAGATACTTAAGGTGGTTGAGAGGAAGTGTCACAAGGGTAAGAAATCAATAAGAAGAGGCAACCTATTTTATAACATAATGGAAGAATTTGGTATAATCATAACTTGGTGCTCTAAAGGTATCACTATAAGGTCTATTTAAGGATGATAAACATAAAGAAGAAAATATTGGCAATCAACTAATGAAGTTGAACAATCATGGTAATAATGAAGGTCATTTTTAAGGAACTTGGAAGGTATGATAAAATAGAATGATTGGAGAAGATAAGTTGTGTGCATGACAACATCTATAACAACTTTCCCTCTAATGGGAGAGCTACATTGTAAAGTTTTCCATAGGTGACTAACTATATCAATGAATTATGGATAACAAGATGAATGATTAGGCAATTTTATTATGTTGATGTCTTAAAACATGAAATGATAAGCGGATTACATTTGGTAGCCATTTTAATGAATTTATTTATTAGGTAATACCCAAGTTGGGAAATAGTAACAACATTTCCAAAGTATATCAATGCTATGTTTTTAAGAGAGGAGGAAAAGAAACCACAATCACTGGAGGTGAGAAACTAAAGTCAATTTAATACAATAGAATGAAGTGAAGAAATTTCCAATTTTGAAGCTAGTAGACATGGAATATTAGGAAATTAAGACTAGGAGAAAAAATAAAAATATATCTATGAATATCTGGTAGGAGGAAATGAAGGGATGTTCTATCAAGAAGAAATTTCTTTTAAGGGTATTGATAAGTGGACCAAGAAACATGATTGGTAATGGTCATAGTGATGATCTACATAGTTTAAAAAAATGTGAAGAAGTTTTGTTCCCATAGCATTAAAAGAGGTTGTTTCTACATAGCACCACACATTTAAATTTTTCATGGACAATAATGGTAGTAGTGTTTCCAACTGTTTCAAAATCTAAAATAATGGTACTATTTAATGAGAAAGAGTCTTTTACTCAACTTGATGAAGGGTGAATTTACGATAAAGCAATCAAGTGGTATTGAGATAGGAACTTGACGAGATAAGAAAATATTTTTGGGGGATGAAAATGATAATTGTTACATGATGTAGGTATAAGTCAACATGGATCAACAAACCCTCATGCAAGTTAAGCATGATATAAAATTATATCATGGTGACCTGGTGTTTATATGCAATTGCATATAACAATATTGGAATCGGTAAGCCAAAGGGCAAATGGATGTAAAAACCAAGGGATTTTAATTTTGAGATAGAAGATTTAAATAATGATTGTATAACGAGAGATTAAGACTCAAGATGATGAGGCTCATGTGAAATTTAATGATGCACTTAGATGATTACACCTATGGTGTAAATGGTCAACTTCCTAGTTGAAAGAAGTAGAAATGATTATTGAAAAGTAATTGGTATCATTGATGAAGTCATAACACTAATAACACTGATGAGATAATACAGATCCTAGATGGATGTTGAATAATCTTAGTTCATAGTTGATAATCTTAGTTCATAATTTTTCTGATGAATCGTGATAAAAAATGCTTATAGAGTATTATTCTATATTTGATAAGTATTGAGATGTTTCTCATATTGATGATATGCTGGTATAAGGTTAATCATGCACATGAAGTTCATATTTATATAGTTGTTATAATAGTGATGATGTATCCTTAGGATGATGATGATATGCACGAGAATTATGATGTTAGGTCAAGGTATATTGACATATTCATTTACTACGTGATGATAGGTACTCATGATGGATATGATATGCATAATGTAGCATAGGAATTATGATGCTATAATATGAGGTTTATTGACATGTTATTCATTATGTGAAGTCATGATATGTCTTGATGCAAATATGTTGATGTTATAACTTATGAGGGTATTTCATAAGGTGAAGCATGTGATAGTTGCATACAAATTTATGACATGCATGAGCATGCAATTCATTATTATTCATAATGTTACAATAGTGATGATGTATCCTTAGGATGATGATGATATGCATGGGAATTATGATGTTAGGTCAAGGTATATTGACATATTCATTTACTATGTGATGATAGGTACTCATGATGGATATGATATGCATAATGTAGCATAGGAATTATGATGCTATAATATGAGGTTTATTGACATGTGATTCATTATGTGAAGTCATGATATGTCTTGATGCAAATATGTTGATGTTATAACTTATGAGGGTGTTTCATAAGGTGAAGCATGTGATAGTTGCATACAAATTTATGACATGCACGAGCATGCAATTCGTTATTATTCATAATGTTGCAATTAACAATGATGAATGTTCTCATGACATGCAAGACTTGGCATGTGGATTATGATGGTATGGCTAATGCATTGGTTGCATGTTGAGGTGTGATGATTCACAAGACTCCACAAATGGGCCGAGAGGGCCAGTTTATTTGATGATCTTGTGTGAGCCCATACGCACAAAGGAGAACAAGTAACACCATATGGGCCGGGGACAAACTCAATCAACATTGCATATGCCAGTGGTTCCTTTGTCTTGTATAGCTCTGGATGGATAGCTCTTGAGGGCTATGGGACCATCTTGAGGAGGCCAAGTGCCTGATATTGAAGGCTAGGTGCCTAGTATTGTATTGGGATGCTGAAGTCTGGTGGGGGTGTAAGGAATTCGATGCCTGGGGTTGTGTGCGCCTTAGTGAGTTGTGGAGGGAGTGGGCCAACCTTGCGAGATGCCCGGAGACATTGAGCACTGTACTAGATGCCTGCCTTGGGGCCTTGGGGGAAAATGAGGTCTGAGTTAGGCACGAGCCTTGGGGCCAGCCTTGGACTAGGATATAGATTGAGGAGGCTTATGCCTGATTCCGAAAGTGGGAAAAGGGACAGAGATTCCTTGGGATCTCCCAGGTGTTGTGAAACTTTCGATGCCTGCTGGTTATACTAGTTTAGCAGAGGGTGTTGGGACTGTTACATGAAGTAATAAATAACAAAATAAATGTAATGTCCCTTAATAATAAATAATAAATAATAAAAACTTAACTTTGGGACAAAGTTCCTTAAAGTGGGGGAGTATGTAATGTCCCTTAATAATAAATAATAA
>APFE030269743.1:111491-127207 GCA_000404065.3 Pinus taeda
TTATTTCCAATTCTAGTTGTAAGCATATTTCGGTATTTTCCATTAATGAAATGAAGCATTATTTCCGCTGCATCTTTGTGTATATGGTTATCTCTGTATTTTATTGCGTTCCTGCTTAAATCCGTATCATAGGGGAGCACCATTCTTCTACCCTAGGTAACAGATAGGGTAATGCCCTATTGTCTAGAGTTCCCTCAACCCAAGGAGCCCTCTATCTCAATACCTCACCCTGGGAGCTCAAGGAGGGTAGGAAGAGTTTGCTCAGTGTCCTCGATTAGCGTTGCTCTCATCATCAAATTGTCTTAATAGAAGCTATTTCTTATTCATACAGAACATCAAATCAAATATCATGTCAGATCATATATAATCATATGAATAAAAAAAGGATACCATAATCATCCTCCCTCTCAAGGAGGTGCCAATCACAAGCCTGAGCTTGTTTCGAGCAGCAACACTATCTCAATATATGAGAGTATCTCAGTCCCAACTATAAATATGGGACTTACTATGAATCTGGTCATCATAATGTATCCATGTTATATCTAGATCATGCTCAAACAACTCTCTAAGGAGCTTCTATATCCTGCCTCACAACTAGCCATGTTAGAAAAATCATGATCAACCTTGGTCATGCTATGGAACTTTCATCCAAGATATCATGGCGGATCACATACTAAAGTAGCATCCAAATATGTTTAGCAACAATAAACTCAAATATCAACAATACATCTATGTAGATACATATCATAGGAGAAACATCTCATTCTCAAAATATAATACCTCATGCAAATATTTCAAAGCATGCGCAGTGGCAACTCTATGCGAGTGAAGCAACTCACACATGAATTTATTTAGGTTCTATGTACATCATACATATATAGATGGATGTTCAAAATAGAATATCAATGCTTCAACCATCAAATTCCACGTCAATTTCAACAACATCTTGAATTTCAAATCCGAGTATCCAAGGATTTGCAATTTTCATTATTCAAAAGCACTTTCCAATAGCTTTGCAATATGGAATTTCTTTCCCAAATTCTAGAAATCGATTCATCATGCCATGATACATTATTTCAGGCTTCATAAGCTGTATGCCTTTGATTTAGATCATTAGAGGCTCATCACTCGTCATATGTAGATAATTAGGATATAAAACCAAATCCATAATCAATATCAAACCCATACCTTGGAACTAATCATTCTGACTTCATCAAACAATTGTCAAATCTAGTCATATATGGATTGCAATTCTCTAAGCATAATGCCTTTGCTAAGTCAACATAACCATAACTCAATGTTGTACCATCAATCAACAAGGTTAGCCAAATCACGACCATTATCAAAGTCATCATTATCATAGTATTAATACTTTCAACTAGGAGATAGGTGGGGCTCATATCAAATCATGACTTGATCATGCCAACATGTCATGCATTATCAATCCAAACTTGATTATGTCAATCTCTTAATCATAATATAAGTCATCTCGTCACTAGGTGCAATTGAATACACCAAGGATGAGTAATGTAGGTTCCATTTGTCATGCCAAATCACAACTATAATTATTTCAACCATTGTGCTAAGAATAAGGAGGTCAATCTTCAAATAAGTCATTATGCCCACATAGTATCAATATCAGGGCAAATCAACAATCGTTAAATCAGATCACTAGACATCAGGTCAAGCCTAAATTAGTATCATATAGAGATCTACAGTCAAAGAATATATTAATCATCAATTCAAATTTATTGTCAAGCATCATGACAAAACACTAGTAATGCCAAATCATGTGAACCTCTTGTAGCACAAACATAGTGACATATCTATATGTATGTCCTAGTCACCTGCAAACACAAGTTTAGTTTGCATGTTCACGTTATGGAAAACATTCAAGCTTTTCCTGCTAGCATATCTTGTTGTTATTTGCAATACATCTGAGGTACTGATATTTTCTAGGTGACCATCTGATTTTATGCACAATACTTCATTATATGATCAACAATTTAACTCAAAAACTTTAGAAATCAGTTAACAGTGTCAAACTATGTCAGGGAAATCATGATTTAGACATCAGAAAGCTTCAGATGATGGTCAACAACAGTCAAACCCCTAGTCATTCTTTTCAGGTTAGTATGAGATAAATTTTAACTGCCTAGATGCTATCTATGCCTTAGCATGCATGGATATAGGGACGAGATCTCCTAGATCTGTGACTGCGCCCTGAACATAAACCCTAATTTTTGTATGAGCTTTTGATCTAAGACCCTAATGCAGATCAATGTTGTCAGATGCACATAAATCATACTTCAACAACATAGAATACAAATAGTAATAAGGGTAAGAATCTTGAGAAGTGATTCTCCCTTTAACTGGGGATCTACTTCATTCATCTTCATTCATGTAAGCAACCTGTCTCTACTAGAGTCATGCAACAACATATCTGTTAGATCATAATCATATGGTTGTGAGCATCATGACATCAATATTTCATAAAATGTTAGACTCAAAGCAAAAGATAGATCTCAAAGATTATGAACACAATAACACTTTCTATCAAGTCACTTGATCAAGTTAGGAAATTCATTTTAACTGTATGTCATCAAAACAAGACCACAGGAAGTAAAAGATCTCGAATATCAATATTACACTTATACCTCTCACATCAAGGTTACCATGAACTTCATGACCAATGAGATCAGATTAGGTCATTCAATAAAGATTTATCAAAACAACAAGAGTGTCAATCGATCTTTCCATATGCTTTCATTATGCTTATCGCAAGCATTACTGGAAGACTCATGTATAAGAGTCAATGAACTATCCTTCTATATGAAATCCATGATGACAAGTATCAATAGTATCATCTTATAGAACCAAGGTGCTAGCCTTCTTTACAGGATCAAGATATCCAACAGATAGATCATAGATGTTAGCCAAACATCAAGTGTATCAATGTATCAACATTAGATAGCCTCATAGAATTCAAGAAGGTCAAAATGTTTAACACCAAGTGCATAATTTCATCATAGGATACATAAATCCAAGTCACTTTCATATGCATGTATGAGTCATTAAATAAAGAGGCATTCTCATCATACCTTAGGGCTTACCGAGCCAATAAATGAAACACAACATGCCATGCATACCTTGAGGTCTTCAGGTACTTGAGCACCTACTCATTAGACATAGGCCGCTTGAAGCACTATGTCATCTTTTTATCAAGTACCTATTTATCTCTTTCCAAATATGCATCTCAAAATGATCCTCAAGAAGAATCTACACATCTCATCTCATTAAGGAGGTTAGAAACATCCACATCCTCAAATACATATGCAGGAAGTACAAGCAATAATCATCATATCCATAAGTCTAACAAGTAAGAAGCATCGTAAGTCAAGAAATACTTATCTTCAATGAGAGGTGTTTCTCTCCCTCTTGAACCAATTTTCAAGAGCCATCAACATCCGTGGTCCATATGCCAATGTTATCTTCAAGTATCCAACTAGGTCTGTTGAGGATTATCCCGTCTGTGACTTCATCAAATCTCCCACAAGTGCTTGAGAATCTTCTTATTTACCATAATAGGTTCCATATCTCATATAGTTTCCATAAAACAAGGTTTTCTCTTCAACCCTAATCTCATAGAATCCATAAAACCCTAATAATTAAGTTACCTAAGGTTTTCTTCAAACTTTAGAATTATTTTAGGTATCCACCATCCTCTTCTTGCTTCCATCAATGGTGTCATCATCAAGGTGGCCACCATGATTTTTGTTTAGCCCAACTCTGATACCATGTTAAATTTTCTTACGGAAACATTGTTCTTTACTTTGATAATTGTATTTCACCATTAATACTTTAAGTTCATCCCATATCATCATTATGTTATTTAGATCTACATCATTATACATCATAATATGCAATTACATAGAAAGAAACAACATCACCATCATCATCAATGCAGTGGAACATAAAAGGAGAAATAGAAGAAAGCATACACACACATAGAGACACCAGAATTGGTCTAAGACTAGGGAAAAACCCATTATGGGGAAAACCCTTGCGAATATTCTTCTTCTTAGATCGTCATTAAATGATGCAACAAAAGAGAGTACAATGATCCTAGACTTTATCTATACAATAAAACAATAATGATATCTATGAATTAGATATAATCATGTTAGAAATCATAACCCTCATATTGATGGTTGTGCTGTGCTGTCACAAACTGTTGTCAACTACTGTATACTGTTGTCACTGTGCCAAACATTGTTGAGCGTTGATGTTACTGTCAATGAGCCCAATACATATGTTTGCAGTGGGAACTAACAAATCAAATCTAAAAATTTGTATAACAATAGAGAGAAACCCAAATCTACCAGATCAGTGAAGTCAACTGAATCCAAGATGTCAAATCTTATATATAAACTCTGGTCACCCTCATCACGACTAACTGATGAGACCAAAAATCCTTGATCGCTCTCTCAGTCACTGTATGCGAGTGACTATGACTATAGCGTCACTCTCAGGAAGTCTTTATGCGTGCGAATGCGGCATAATATATCAAAATCCTAGAGTCACTCCCTTACTGTTGCTGTGAGAGCGACTGAGATGTCCTAGTCGCTCTTAGCACCACTTTGTATGAGCGATCGGGGACTGATACCTCTAGATCTATCTCTGAATCCATCGTTGCCCCCATAAGCCTTTGTGCTAGTGTCCAAGGGTCTATAGTTTCTCTCATAGGCTTATGTGCCAACGACTAGGGACCAGAATGCCTTGTTCTATGCCAACGACCGAGATCCAAAAGACCCTACCCAAAGTGATCCAGGTGGATGTTGGTGGCCACCCACCTATCCCATTTGGACCCCCACAACTGTCTCTTTCAGCATTTTCAGTTTCCTTAATTGTAGCGCAACTTACTATTTTTAGCAGCTTTTCGGGTCCTGAACTTCCAGAGCCGTTTTGAGGCCCTAAACGACGTTTTTTGGGGAATCCGGGGGCAACATGGGTCCATGGAATGGACCGATGTTGCCCGTTCCAACAATGGTAGTTTTCGGATAGATCTTTCTAACGAGCTATCATACGCGTCAAATGGAGATCGTATGCCAAAGTTACGACCCCGTGAAATTGATGTACCAATTTACCCAAAACGGGGCCCACAATTTGGCGTTTCATCTTCTAAGGGTCGGTTTTGGAATGTGAAGGGTTTTCCATTGTTTCTTAATAATAAATAGGCCTTCGAGCCTCTTTGTAACAGAAGTTTTTGAACAGTTCAGAGGCATGTAGCCGCACATCTCTTCTCAGAGATAAGCTACCATCGCCCTAGCTGGTTTATTTCCAATTCTGGTTGTAAGCATATTTCGGTATTTTCCATTAATGAAATGAAGTATTATTTCCGCTGCTTCTCTTTATTTATGGTTATCGCATCTCTGTATTTATGGGTATCTCTGTAATCTATTGCGTTCCTGTATAAATCCGGATCAAGGAACCTATAAAAAAATTCTTGATAGATGATACTGCCTGCCTCAATCTGGGATAGGCTTCATGGGAAAGCATTTATAATTTACTGGAAACCAAGGATCTAGAAGAGATTGAAGAAAAAAAGGGAACAACGGATTCCACTTACAAGTCAGAGAGTACTCTTAAGGATTTGGATAGCTCTTATTTTCACAGAATAAAAGCTCACACTAAACTATTACACTACAATGACTTGGTCAGATGGATAATTGAGAGTATCAACATAACAAGTAGAGCATTCTTTATGGCTGATGGAAGGATTTCCGCGTCATTCAAGGCAGAAGATATCAAAAAGATGTACCATTTGCCTAAACCACAAAAGCAGTAAAACAAGGCATTTTTTGAATCCTTCACCAAGGAAAATAATGTGGCATCTAACTCTATCAGGCAGTGGATGCATTACCCAAACAAACACAAGCATGAATCATCGGGTATGTACTCCGTAGACTCCTTAACATTTCCATCCTGCTATGCTAGTGCTATGATATGCAAACTCTTCGGAGTCCATGATTCAGCTAAGTTTTCTATAGAAATGGTGCCTTTAATGGAAGAAGCAATTAACTCTTATATCATGTATTCGCAACTATTTTATCTGATAAACTGGCCAACCAAATCCTTGATTATTGAAGAAACAGGTTTATGACTACCCGGGTAATACCCCCGTTTTATATGAGTGCCTACATTTTGAACACCATTTATTTCAATTCTAATTACCTCATTTTAGGTTAGAAATGGACTCCACAAGACCAGAACCCCATTCATATCTATCATAAAGAATTGTGGAAAGCCCATTATAAAAATCATTATAGAATCTGTCATGGTTTCGTCTTGCCTGTTCATTATGCTATATTCAACAAACCCGCTCCTTGGTTGTCCGATGAAGCTAGTGTCAACCTAACATCAATTGGTAGTTGGTTTGGTGAAGAGAAGTTCACCTACATCAGACTTTTTGGTAGCACTATTAATCCACATGTCCTCCCCTTATACATTCATGATAAACTATTTGCCAGAGAAATAGCTTATCAAATAACAGAAGGGATGTCAAGGAACTAAAGGAGTCCAAAAAACATATATGTGGCCTTCATTCCCCCTCCAATGTGGTTCTTTCACACTGCATGACTACAAACATGAAGAGGAGGAAGCTGAGAAAATAAAAATGTTAAAGTTAGTAGTCATCCCAAACAGGTAGTATGATCCAAAAGAAGTCCCCTACAATTTCACCTCTCATGTCAAACTTGACAATTTTGAACATGAGAAGGATGATTATGATGATTTGTTCACTTCAGTTGAGTTATTTTCTCATGTGAAACATCTAGCAAAAATCAGATTGGGAGAAGAGGGATTAGAGGAATTTTTGAAGTTCAGGGCACAGAGGTTGCAAACACTACCTCCAAACTTGTTAAATACTACTTCTATGGTGCAACTGGAAGGCCACTATGAAGAAAAAACTATTGAAAAGACTCCTCAAAAGTAAGAGATTCCTAAAAGGGAGCAGACAAAGAAAGGAACTAGTGAGATCCTTGATACTGATATAAATAGTCATCCTTCTTTAATCAAGGAATGGGAGTAGTTCAATCTAATCATCAAGAACCCAAATGACTCCCAAAATCTCACTACAGTAAAATCGCCTGCAGCACAAAATCCTGAGGCTATTATTGTTCTGATTGAAGGGACAAGCAACCTACCCAAGATTCAGCAGGATATAGAAATCATTATCGAAAATATTAAAGAGGAGATTGTACTAAAAATATAAGAAATACCATCGCTAGATGTATTCTACAATCCGAAGCATAGGGATGTCGTTAAAAGACAGAGGAAAAAGAGGAAAATTGATCAAGGACCTCTCCTAAATCCTTAGGTTGAAATGATGAATGTGGTATGGAAGGCAGAAGTCAATCCTTCTGAGGATTTAACTAAATTATCTTAGTATGCAAGGGCTTATACAATAGCAACAATAGACAAAGCCTCAGAGGTTAGCCAACTAATCAAGGAAAAGGATCAAAGGATCACTCAACCTGAAGTGCAATCAGCAGAAGAACAACAAAGGATTAGTCAGCCTGAACAACAACTAGCAGAGCAGAGAGAGCAAAATGAGCAACTAAAAGAGCAGTTGAAACTGGAGAAACAGAAGATTGATAAGCAGACTCTCTAGAAACAATAGGAGTTCTCTCAAGAACTAAGCAGGCTTAAGATGACAATTGAGCAGGAAAAGAAGGCCAAGGAAGATCAAATTTGACAAATGCAATTACAGATAGAAATGTATAGGGGTTATCCACAAGTTACTGAATTCAAAAAAGAAGCCTTGGAGATAACCAAAGCCTTCTCCTGGAAATTAGACATCCTTTTCCATAATATATCATTAGACGATCCATTGTGCGATATCTCTACATCGATGATTGAGAAGACAATTGACACTAGACTGGAATTGGAAAAAGTAGATGAAAGGATAACAAATTTTCTTTCCTGGCAATATTCTGAAGAAGGAATGGCTACTAATTTGCCAAAAATACAAGAATCGCACAAGGAAATCCTATTTTCAGAATGGGAGTCTCAGCTAATGAAAGCTTAAAGAGCAACTTCTATATCCAGAGTTGCAATTAAAGGTGTCATAGAATTAGTAAATAACAGTTTACATATGTCTAATTTGATCTCCAATTTCTCTCCAAGTAAACTATCGAAAGCAAAGGCACTAGAACATTATTTGAGATAGGAGATGGAAAGCAGAGAAAAATAGATCGAAGAAGTGAAAAACTTGACACAGGATACATTCTAGTTTTTTCTAGTTAAGCCACATAGCCAACAGATGGCCATGAAATGTGTTTCTGACACAGTCAGCTGCATGATTCCCAAACTATCCAATGCCACCTACACAGCCCAGCTACATTCCAGGATGAGTCAGCCTCTAGAAATCCAGCCAATGCTCACAGTTTGTCAACTACAAGCACAAGAAAGGAAGTTGATTCAATGAATTAGTTCAATCACTATCACACTACTATTTTTATAGCAAATCCCAGATTTTGATGTCTACAATTTGAAAAGCTCATAGCAATTTTTGTTGATAGGTTGTTTTTATTTTTATTATTTAAGACCCTTTCATGTATTTATAAAGGGTCCTCAATTTGTATAAGGTTTGACTTAGAAGTTGCACTTCTGTACTTCTAAATACTTTTTTATCAATAGTGGATCAAAGATTCTACATTTTTATGAAAAAAGCTTTTCCAAGACTTGTAGTTTTGCATCTTTTGGAGGTTTTCTCAAATAGGAAAGTGGAATCGGAGTGTTGTTTACATCAAAAGGCTTCAAATGCATGTGGTACTTCTATCACTATTTTTGTCTTATTTCTTTTATGTGAACGAACATTTCATAAAAGTTGCTACTATTGATATATGTATGCTTTTTCAAATGATTCTTTATTATATCATTTTTGAAGATTGAGAATTGTTTATTTCGAAGGATATATGTCAGTGATATATATTACGATGAATGCAATATGCTTACATTATTACTTCATTTAAATTTTTAAATAATGTAATCATCATATGAATACATATTTTTATTTGCGAATAAACCATCTTTATGATTATTTGTCTATTAGAAATAATTAGAAATCGCATTGTTAATAGCATACCCGGGTTATATATTTATATTTGTATATTTGTGAATTGTAGGATAAAACACTTATCACCTTTGTTACACATTATAAAACAATCACCCATCAACTCATACATCACTAGGAAATTGGTCCCATTATATCCAGTCGGAGCCACCATAAAAAACAGAAAAGGAGCTGCACTAAGGTCTGGACTGGGTGGTTTTCCCTGATGTTGATGCAGTGATTTTAGAGGCATCAACATTTTGGCGCTAGAAGGAGGGTATGACCTATGAATGGAAAGCAAATTCAAGTCCATAGCCCATTCTGAGAGTAAATATCCCTCACCATCTCCTCCAATTCCTTCCTCGCATTCTAAATCTCCCAGTTTCAATTGAGAAGTTGAAAAGACAACACCCACTATTGAAAACTTGAACATATCAGACAATTCGTCCCTTGAACCCCCTGAAGTTTAGTCCTTAATTCATAAACTTCAAGGGTTTTCAATATCTCAAGAATAGTCTGAGATATACCAAGGTAGTGTGACTTCGCAATATATCCCTTCTCAGCCTCTTACAAGATTGCAAAGCGAAAAGCTTGGTATCCCACCAACAAAATTTCCTCTGCCAAGTTGAAAAAAAGCTAGAAAGACACCGTTAGAGTCTGATAGTGAGGCTCTTTCTTCATCATCATCCATTTCATCCAATCCATTGCAAAGTCAACTATCCATTCCCCAACTACATATCATAGTCCAAAAGGGTACAGGTACTCCGACATCCTCTACCCAACCACTTTTAACTACATCCTCACTTTCTTTTTCTATTAGTGTGACAACAGCACAAAATCAACCACAACCGAGGCCATCCTGAAAAGTGGTTACCAAAGTTTAATCCTGATATCGACATACTAGCAAAAGAACATATAAACAATTTTATGTTATCAATAAACTTAAATGGGGTGACAGAAGAAGATGTTGTTGTTAGGATTTTTCCATACAACTTATAAGGAGCAGCTGGATCACATTATTTTTCATTACCACTAGGATCCATTAATAGTTGGAATGATTTCCAAGAGTAGCTTTTAACTAAGTTCGGAGATGATAGGTCCACAACGACATTAATCAATGATCTCTCCAATCTTAAAACTGAGTCCAAATAGCCCATTAAATATTTCAACTCACGATTTAATAAGCTCTTAAATAAAATCCTTGCTACGTCTAAGCCCAGTGAATAAGTCCAAAGGGAATGGTATATTTCTGCTTTACCTTCGAATATAGCCATCTTCATTGATAGGGCTGCAAAGCCCACCTTAGTAGGGAATATGAAAGAATATATTGCCATTGAAAAACATATTATTGCTTTAGAAAAGAAAACCGCTCTTGAAGAAAGAAAATCCAAAAAAGTTACTTTTAAAGATGACTTGGAAAAGAAAGAAGCTAAAGATCCATACGATATGGAATATTTGCAAAAATTTCTGAAGACTATGTCCAACGAAATGTTAGAGATAAAGAAACAGGTAGCTGAAACCTCCACTAAAAAACCATTTAGGAACTTCAAAAGAGCTTAATCAAAACCACCTAATGCCATATCTAATGTAGAATTAGATCTAGATGACGATGAGGATGAAGACATAGTTTTATCATTAGAGGAAACAGAAGAAGATGAGATAGTTGAATGTCATGATATGTGGGACTTCATTTTGCCTAACTTTGATACTAAAAGTGAACATGAAGCTTTCTGAGTAAATACCAGAAGTAAAATCGTTGCGGAGCCTATTCAAACAACTCAGGAAAAGAAAAATGAAAGCCCTATTGCCAATGATAAGGCTCCCATGAAGAAAATTCCAGTTTTGCCTACCCAAAATCAGCCATCATCTTCCAATTCACCCTCATCATCTATGACATTGGTAGTCTCTGACTCTATGGATTACAACACTATTGAAGACATGAATAAGACTAGAGTGAATATTTCTTTATTTGAGCTTAGCAAGCTCAAACATCAACAAAAATTGTAGCTCAAAGAGTTAAATGTCATACCTTCTTCTCCTCTTCCAAATGTTGTATTATCCAATTCAGTTAAAGGATCAGGTAAGCCACCATCGAATAAAGTAGATGCTATTGATGTTGTTTTGATTAGAGATAGATCTAATTCTCATACTCCTCGTTTTCTCTTGACCTATGAGATCTACAATAGAAAACTACAAAATTGCTTAATAGATTCAAGGGCTTCATTAAACATAATGCCAACCTCGGTTTCTTCAAAATTAATCATTGAGCCCCAAAAATCTATAGTACATATTTTTCAGTTAGATCAAACTAAGGTTCAAGTCTTAGGAGAGATTAACTCAGTAACCATTAGGTTATCAGCTGATCCTAGAGTAGTCCAGAGAATTGATATATTGATTGCTGACATCCCTGAGTTTTATGGTTTAATTTTAAGCAGGAATTGGTTTGAGAAACTCCATGGTTACGTTTCTACTGATTGGTCTCATATGTGGCTTCCCTATAAAGGGAAATCAAATCAAATCAAAATTGATCAAGAAAAACACATGAAAACCAACCTATAGCTTTCAATAACATCATTCTCGGAAATTACTCAGCTAAATCATTCTTTGGTAATTTTAATGCTCAATCATCACCTTTTTCTATTAATAGTTTCACATCACAGATAGAAAATTTCTCTCATACGAATACCTCAAGGTGTGTTATTATTACTGAGGAAATTGTAAATAAACTTGTAGATAAGCCTGTATTTTTGTCTTTATATTTTGATGGATCAAAATCCAATGATGGTGCAGGAGCAAGATGTATTTTAGTTAGTCCTGAAGGGGAAAAAACTATGTTATGATCTAGACTAGAATTTCAGTGTACAAATAATACTACGGAATATGAGGCATTCATTCAAGGGCTTTATAAAGCAATAGGCCTAAAGATTCAATATCAAAAAATATTTGGTGATTCTGAGATTGTCATCAAACAGGTAAGAAACACTATCCATTGCCTTTCAGGACATCTCAAGTATTATCAATCCCTGGTTCAAGACCTCATATCTCATTTTCTAGCTCCTATCCCTAGATCTCAGAATGCAACAACTGATTTATTAGCTAATGTTTCTTCTAAGATCCTTCCATCTAAGGATTATAGTCCTGATAGGTTTTTAGTTGAATTAATTTTTAGACCATATGTTCTGGAAAATGTCACCAATTGGCAGGTATTTAATCATGACGAAGACATTTTAAATTTCTTAACTTCTACAAAATCTTATGATGAACAGATTATTGATGAAAATGATCATGATCTTTAAATAAAACAAAGACCGAATGAGAATTTTATACCTAAGTCTATGGTCAAACTTGAAGATCTCTATGATATCAATGATAGGTTCAAAAAGGTCACTAATTCAAAACTTCAAAGTTCTACTTTGAAGTTTGAATTAGTAAATCTTGGCACTAAGTCCAAACCATAAAATGTTAATCCAGGACTAGTGCTCACTTCAGAAGAAATATTTCCTTTTATCAAATTGTTAAACAAATATATATAAAAAAAAAAAATTGGAATTATGGCGATCTGAGGACGTATGATATTTCTATCATACAACACACAATTCGAATGATTTCTGAGGAGAAACCTGTACAAAAAAAATTGAAGAAAATTCACCCAAATCTAGAGAGTCAGATCAAAGCAGAGCTGAATAAACTCTTGAAAGCTATGATAATTCTCACAGTCAAACATTCTAAATGGGTTTTAAACTTGGTACTTTTTTGAAAGAAGAATGGTGATATTAGGATTAGCATTGATTTCAGGAATCTCAATAAGGCATGCCAAAAAGATAATTTCCCATTACCAACAATGGAGCAGACACTTTAGTCAGTAGTTGGTTCAGAGTTGATGTCTTTTCTGGATGGGTTTTCTGGATATAACCAAATACTGGGACATCCAGATGACAGACTAAAAGCTACATTCAGAACCAAATGGGGAACATATGCCTATTAGAAAATGCCTTTCGGTTTGATTAATGTTGGAGATACTTTCCAAAGAGCAATGGATATAGCATTCAAGGGTTTTATTAACAGGTCAGTTGTTGTCTACCTAGATGACATAATTGTATTTTCCAAGAAAAGAGAAAATCATCTACATGATTTGAAACAAATGTTTGAACGAAGTAAAAGGTATGGGATTTCTTTAAGTCTTGAGAAATCATTATTCACTCTTGATGAAGGTAAACTCTTAGGATTTATTGTATCTAAAGATGGAATTTACATTGATCCAAATAGGATCAAAGAGATTTCTGATATTCCTCTGCCACACAATAAAAAATCAATAAAATCATTTTTAGGACAGATAATTTTTGTAAAAAGATTCGTTCCTGATTTTTCTTAGATTGTTTTACCTTTACAGACCATGATTAAGAAAAATTCACTTTTCAAATGGGGACATACCAAAAAGAAGCCTCTGATTCAATAAAAGAGGCAATCATTAATGCTCATCCATTGAATACTCCCAATTTTTCCAATAATTTTATTTTGTACACTTCAACTACCGAAACATCTTATGCAGTTGTGTTAACACAAATCAATGATCAACAAATTCAAGCACCCATCTCCTTCTTTAGTTCTAATTTACAAGGTGTTGAACTTAACTATTCTGAAGTAGAAAAAAAGTTTCCACTGTGTTTAAATCTATCAAACACTTTATGCCATTCCTCCTAAAAAAACATACAAAAGTAATAGTCCATTCTCTGCAGTGAGACAATTGCAAGTCCAAAGGGAAGTAGGAGAGAAGAGAGCCAACTAGGTTGCAACATTACAAGGGTGTGGTATAGATATTAAACCAATGAAAATTGTAAGAGGACAAGTTTTTTGCCAGTTATTAGCAGGAGCTTTTAATATTCCAAAACATGAAGATTCAGATAATGCTCTTCAAGTAAATGAGATAAGTATCATGAATTCTGAATCTCAGTATGAAGATCTGGTTCTTTATTTGAAAAATGGATATGCTCCTCCTAGTTTCAGTTACAAAAACAAACATGCCTTAAGATTAAAAGAAAAAGACTTCGAAATCATTGATGATGTGTTATTTAGAAGGAATTATGATACTATTTTGTTGAGATTCCTTGAAAAACTGAAGCACAAAAGGTCTTGTAGGAATTACATGATGGTCTAGCATGTGGACATTTTGGAGGTGATACAACAGCTCACAAGATAATACATGCTAGATATTATTGGCCCACTTTGTTTAAAGACACTCGTGACTATGTAAGGAGATGCAAGATATGCCAAACTACCAATGGGAGACAAAGGAAACCAGCATTTCCTTTACAACCAGTGAACATTGAACAACCATTTGATCAATGGGGGTTGGATATCATAGGAGAGATTGTTCCACATTCTTCCAAGCAACACAGATACATCCTTGCAACCATGGATTACTTCATGAAGTGGGTGGGAGAAATTCCTTTGAAGGTAGCCAATTCTGATGCAATCATTGAGTTGACTGATCAATTCATTATTACCAGGTTTGGTGTACCTAATGCCCTTATTTTTGACAATGCATCTTATTTTTTTGGAAGTACCATACTTGAATTTGGTCTCAAGAGAGGATTTAAATTAAAGTATTCTTCAAACTACTACCCTCAAGGTAATGGTTTGGCAGAATCAACTAATAAGAATCTCATTAAGATTATTAAAAGAATTGTTGATCAGAATCACAAGAATTAGCATAAGCCTTTGATATATGCATTATGGGTAGACCGTGTTAGAAATTATATATTACAGAGCAATGGAACACATAAAATATTGTAGAAATATAAACACAGAAAACACATAAAACAAGAGAGACATAGTTTATGTCATTCCGTTATGAAACCAGCTCAAGGAAAGATAGAAAAGATAGATCAACGCCTTAGAATTCAGCCTCTTCGAGGGGGCAACCTCCTTTACATTACATAAATGAACAATTTTTTGATGATACAAATGCTAAAACCTCCTTTCTATATATAGGAGTCTAAGGAGTCACAATATAACCCAGCCGACCTAACAATAATAATATAAAGCCACAAAAATAACAATAGAGGGATATTATATGGGGCACATTAATAACAATATGGGGGCAATAGGGGCACAACAATATTAATAAGGGTTACAACTACCATAGTAATGGCGTAATCACTAGTATTATAGGGACCCAACATGCCCCTCTCCTTCAAAAAAAGTGTTGTCCTCAACGCTTGAGTAGTTCTGGATACTTCTGTATAAAATTCTCATCCTCCCATGTGGAATCTTCCGTAGATAAGTTCTTCCACTTGATAAGATACTCCGAAATTGATCGATTTCATAGCTGTCGAGATCTTGTTTCTGTGAATGTTTTCGATTCCAATATAATTTTTCCTTCCTCGTCAAGTTCTGGCAATATTGTTTGAACTGGGAGCTTGTCACCTATAACCTTCTTTAAACATGAAACATGGAAAAATGGGTGCAATCGAGAAGCTGCAGGAAGCTCCCATTTGTATGCCATAGTACCAATCTTTTGAAACACTTTGTACGGACCATAATACTTTGGTGATAATTTATTATCCTTCTTAGCTTGCTTGAGGGACATTTGCTTATATGG
>APFE030269743.1:128124-157306 GCA_000404065.3 Pinus taeda
ATATATATATAAACATATCTTTTTGAATTTATCTTTCAAAAGTTGTCCTCTTGGATGGATGGGACAATGAATGGTTAATGGTTAATATGTAACCCTGTCGAAACTATAAATGTTTGCTAGTAGCAGAGGCACTACTTGTGACAACAGAGTAAACTTAAAAGCGAAGTTGAGAAGCCCCCTGCTTTATCTATATCAACCAATCAAAGCTTGAAGAAGCCCATAATGTTTTTATTTTTAAGATTGGAAAAGAAATTACAAAAAATTGTCATTATATTTAGAGTTAATTTTTATTTAACTATTCTTAGATGGTTTTCTTTATCTTCAGTGGTTTCCAAATTAAGAAGGTTATACATATTGCATTAGTTTTTCAGAGATAATTGTTTCTCCCAGTGAATCACCAATTGTTGCACTATACAACAACCCTCCCCATTTCAAAACCTTTATCTAAAACTTTAACAAGAAATAGGTCCCATTTTTAGAACTTAGATAAAATCAATAAAACTTTCAAAAAATAAATATTTGTGATAAGTCTTTTGCTTTTAGATTAAGTTCAATAACAATCACAACTTTGCAAAATCTATAAAACACATAAAAATCCTTATGAAAAGGTCCGATCCAATTTAAATATTAAAAAGGACCTTGTCATCAAACAAATATAAATGAATGTGTCATATCCTTCGTTTAAAAGATATACCTAAGGTTTCATCAATGTGATAACGCCATCGAAACATGCATATTGCAACTTATCAAGGAATCATTCCAAGGGGCCATATAAATCTTCTGATGCGATAAGATGATCGCAATCAACCATCACTAAAAGCACGAAACACATAAAAAATGCCCATTTGGAATCTGCTGATGTGATTTATCACAATTAGAACTTGACAAAGGAAAGAGTTAAGCATAACAGTTATACCTCTCGATCTGCGGTATGTGATTAATCGCTTATCGCTGATCGGGAAGTTAAGATATTTACTTTAAAAGAATCATCATCAAAATTTGTGATGTGACATACCTTTATGGCATTTAAGTGTCACGTTGCCAATTACAGAAAATCATGAATTAAGCAGTTATCGTTGAATCCTTCATGGATTTCATTTGTGGCAATGTAATATATCAAATCCATAACATTCATTATGCTTAATTGTCGTTAATCTTCTATACTATGTATTAGCTTTGAGAAAACATTTCCTTTGTTACATTCTTCTGTTTTGTTATGCAGAGCAAGTTTGAATTTATGAATCCAATGAAAATTACGTAGAAATCAAAGAAACCAAATGTTCTCGTCATACCCAAAGAGGAACCCATCAAAAATGTCTTGATAGCTGATACTACCTACCTCGGTCTAGGCCAGGCTTCATGGGAAAGAATATATAATTTACTGGAAGTTGAGGATCAAGAAGAGATTGAAGAAGGAAAGGGAACAACGGATTCCACTAACAGGTTAGAGAGTACTCTTAAGGATTTGGCTAGCTCTTATCTTCACGGAATAGCAGCCCACGCTAAAATATTACCCTACAATGACTTGGTCAGATGGATAATTGAGAGTATCAGCATAACAGATGGAGCATTCTTTACGGCTAATGGAAGGATGTTCGGGTCATTTAGGATAGAAGATATCAAAAAGATGTACCATTTTCCTAAATCATAGAAGGAGTACAACAAGGCATTTTTGGAATCCTTCACCAAGGAAAATAACGTGGCATCTGAACCTATAAGACAGTGGAAGCATTACCCAAACTAACACAAGCATGAATCATCGGGTATGTACTCCATAGACCCCTTAGCATCTCCTTATTGCTATGCTAGTGTTATGATATGTAGACTCTTTGAAGTCCATGATTTGGCTAAGTTTTTTATAGAAATGGTGCCTTTAATGGAAGCAAAAATTAACTCTTATATCATGGATTGGACAACCATTTTATCTAATAAAATGGCCAACCAAATCCTTGATTATAGAAGAAACAGGTTTTTGACTACCCAGGTAATACCCCCATTTTATATGAGTGCCTACATTTTGGACACCATATATTTCAATTTCGATTACACCATTTTAGGTTGGAAATGGACTCCACAACACCCAAACCTCATTCATATATATCATAAGGAATTGTGGAAAGCCCATTATAAAAATCACCTTTATAGAATCTGTCATGTTTTTTTTCTTTCTTGTTCATTATGCTATACTCAACAAACCCACTCCTTGGTTGTCCAATGAAGCCAGTGTCGACCTAACATCAATTGGTAGTTGGTTTAGTGAAGAGAAGTTCACCTACATCAGACTTTTTGGCAGCACTACTAATCCACATGTCCACCCCTTATACATTCCTGGTAAACTATTTGCCAGAGAAATAGCTTACCAGATAATAGAAGTAGGGATGTCAATGAACCTAAAGGAGTCCAAAAAACAAATGTGACCTTTATTCCCCCTCTGATGTGGTACTTTCACACTGCATGACTTCAAACATGCAAAGAAGGAAGCTGAGAAAATTAAAATGTTAAATTTAATAGTCATCCCAAAGAGGTAGTATGATCCAAAAGAAGTCACCTATAATTTCACCTCTCATGTCAAACTTGCCAAGTTTGAACATGAGAAGGATGATTATAATGATTTGTTCAATTCAGCTGAGTTATTTTCTCAAGTGAAACATCTAGCGAAAATTAGATTCGGAGTAGAGGGATTAGAGGAATTTTTGAAGTTCAGGACTCAAAGGTTGCAAACACTACCTCTGTACTTGTTAAATACTACCTCTATGGTGCAACTGGAAGGCCACTATGAAGAAAAAACTATTGAAAAGACTCCTCAAAAGAGAAAGAGCCCTGAAAGGGAATAGACAAGGGAAGGAACTACTGAGATCCTTTATACTGATATAAATATTGATCATGCTTTAATCAAGGAATGGGAACAATTCGATTTAATCACCAAGAACTCGAATGACCTCCAAAAGCTCACTACACCAATATCACCTGCAACACAAAAGCCTGAGGTTATTAGTATTTTGATTGAATGGACAAGTGGCCTACCCAAGATTCAACAAGATATAGAAATCATTCCTGAAAATCCTACAGACGCGATTGTACTAAAGATGGAAGAAATACTACCCCTAGATGTATTCTACAGTCTGAAGCACAGGGTTGTGGTTAAAAGGCAGAGGAAAAGGAGGAAAATTGATCAAGGACCTCTCCTAACTCCTCAAGCCGAAATGATGAATGTTGTGTGGAAGGTAGAAGTCAATCCTTCTGAGGCTTTAACTAAATTATCTCAGTATGCAAGGGCTTATATAGTAGCAACAATAGACAAAGCCTCAGAGATCATCTAGCTAATCATGGAAAAGGATCAAAGGATCACTCAACCTGAAGTGCAATCGGTAGAAGAACAACAAAGGATTAGTCAGCTTGAATAGTAGCTAGTAGAGCAGAGACAACAAAATGAGCAACTAAAAGAGTAGTTGAAACTGGAGAAACAGAATATTGATAAGAAAACTCTTGAGAAACAATGGGAGTTGTCTCAAGAATTAAGCAGCATTTAGATGACAGTTGAGCAGGAAAAGAAGGCCAAGGAAGATCAAATTGCACACATGCAATTACAGATAGAAACTATAGGGGTTATCCATAGGTTACTGAATTCTGAAAAGAAGCCTTGGAGATAACCAAAGCCTTGTCCCGGTAGTTGGAAATCCTTAGCCATAATAAATCATTGGCTGACCCATTATGTGATATCTCTGCATCATTGATTGAGAAGGCAGTTGACACTAGAGTAGAATTGGAAAAAGCAGATGACAGGATAACAAATTTTCTTTCCTGGTAAGATTCTGAAGAAGGAATGGCTGCCAATTTTCCAAAAATACAAGAATCACACAAGGAAATCATGTTTCAGAATGGGAGTCTCAGCTAATGGAATCCAAAAAAGAAACTTCTAGATTCAGAGCTACAATGAAAGGTGTAATCGAATTAGTGAATAACGGTTTACATATGTCTAATTTGATCTCCGATTTCTCTCCAAGCAAACTCCTGAAATCAAAGGCACTGGAACATCATTGGAGACAGGAGTCGGTAAACAGAGAAAATGGATCGAAGAAGTGCAAAACTTGACATGGGATACATTCTAGTTTTTTCTAGTCAAGCCACATAGCCAACAGATGGCCATGAGATGCTTTCTGATGCAGTCAGTTGCATGATTCCCGAACTCTCAGATGCCACCTACACAACCTAGTTATATTCCAGGATGAGGCAACCTTCGAAAATATAGCCAATGCTCGCAATTTGTCAGCTACGAGCATAAGAAAGGAGGCTTATTCAATGAATTAGTTCAATCACTATCGCACTATTATTTTTATAGCAAATCCCAAATTTTCATGTTTAAAATTTGAACAACTCATAGCGATTTTTGTTGATAGTTTGTTTTTATTTTTATTATTTTAGACCCTTTCATGTATTTAGAAAGGGTCCTCAATTTGTATAAGATTTGACTTAAGAAGTTGCACTTCTGTACTTCTAAATATTTTTTATCAATAGTGGATGAAATATTATGCATTTTTCTGAAAGAATCTTTTTCAAGACTTGCACTTTTGCATCTTCTGGAGGTTTTCTCAAATAGGAAAGTGGAATTGGAGCGTTGTTTACATCAAAAGAACTCAAATTATTGCGGTACTTCTATCACTGTTTTTGTCTTATTTCTTTATGTGAATGAACATTTCTTAAAAGTTTCTATTTTTGATATATGTCTGCTTTTTCAAATGATTCTTTATTATATTATTTCTGAAGATTGAGAATTGTTTATTTCAAAGGATATATGTCAGTGATATATGTTACGATGAATATCATATGCTTATATTATTACCTTGTTTAACTTTTTAAAGGAAGTAATCATCATATGAATACATCTTTCTATTTATGAATAAGCCATATTTATGATTATTTGTCTATTAGAAATAATTGGAAATCACATTGTTAACAAGATACCCGGGTTATATAGTTATATTTGTATATTTTTGAATTGTAGGATAAAACACTTATCACCTTTGTTACACATTATAAAACAATCACTCATCAACTCATACATCACTGGGAAACTGGTCCCATTATATCTAGTCGGAGCCACCATACCAAATGGAAAAGGAGCTGCACTAAGGTCCAAATCGGTGGTTTTCCCCGATGTTGATGCAATGATTTTAGAGGCATCAACAGGATCTCAGCATGTTTTTACTTTTGAATGAATGGATAATGTATCTATGGTCAATATATAGTAATGTAGAAAGTGACATGAGGGAATAATGGTTCTTAATGATTCTCATATAATTACAAGATCCCTATGTTTAACTCTATTGGTTACACCTATAGATTACATGCTAGCGACATTTTTGACGAAATGTTTTTCATGGCTAGTAGGGAAGTGATTAAGGTCTTGTTTAACTTATTGCTTTTGTATCATTGTTTCCCTGTTATTTTACTAGTCCTAAGTTATCATTCCATTCTAGGTAGTGACCTGGGTTATGGGCTTGAAAAAGTGGCTCAAATATTGGGGATGCTATCACAGAATTGGAAAAATGAATCTCTGGATGCTGGCAGGCAAGCTTGTGAGAGTGACTCTAGGTTTCTAGAAATTTCCATGCCTATAGCATGAGAGGAACTGAGTCTTAAGTTGGTCAAAACATTAGTAGTACCCAAGGGAATGTTGTTTGAAGTGTCTAACTGGCTCCTGAGGGTCCTGAAGGTGATGTTGAATGTCTATGTCTTATGTTCCCATCGATTCCACTTCCTGAAGGTCATGTAGGCAGTCAAATACCATCATAGGTGCGTCTTGTCACTTGTTTACCCCGGTTAGAATGGTTACTAGGGTAGATGTGGGAGGAGGGTGTTACATTGGAATAATGACTCAAAAAATAAAACCCAACCCAAATAAATACTTTCAATGAGGTATGGTCAGCTAAGTAACAAATGGATTTCCCAAACCAGACACAATAGTGACAGAGTGTCATGTTCAAGAGTGACATACTTCCTTTTACAGTTTCAAAACAAAGATTATTTCTCACTTTTGTCCCACCATTACTGGTAAGTAAGTCTTTATTTTTAACAAGTTTGAAGAGTATAACATATGCTTGTCGTATAAGCTCATCCTTAGAATGAGTCCTCCAAATTATTTTTAAATGAACCCTAAGAAATAGTGGTTCGGTCTCGTCATGCTGAACGAGTCCTATATTGTTAAATTTTTACATCCAGTAAAGAGGTAACTTGATCTCATTTTTATGTTTATAGAGTTTGAAAGGACATGAAAAGAAAACTCATTCAGTTCTTTTACTGTAAAATTTTAACAACCCTGGAGAAATTAAAGCTCAATGTTTTTCAGTTTTAGGGAGTCAGACGAAAAATGTAAGTAAACTCCACAATGTTGTTTTTCTTAAATTAAGTCTCTCAAGCCCGAAAAAGGATAAAATAACTCTATTGACAATAATTGGTTGATCTAGGTCCAAGTGTGACAAAGGACCCTTCCAAGACCTTTTACTTTCGTGATGTGTTCAATTGCATTTTTAAAAGAACACAAATGAATACATTGACATGCTATAAAGAAGAGGAACATGTCAATCATCAGGACACATGAAAACATAAGACGTTGATAACAGAGTTCGTCCAGGAGGGACTATGTCTCCAAGCCCAGGTGTCAATATGTTGTAGCCCGCTGCATTAAGTGATGTCAATAGTGATGATGTACACAAGAGATGATTTCACAATCATACAAGGAAAATGCCCTCACGCAGGAGTGGCTCTAAGAGATGCTCCACTACAGGAACTCTCAGTCAAAAGACTTCTATCAATATGACACAAAACTCATGCACAATGAGCATCCCGCCAACATGACATGAAAGGGATCTCAAAACAAACATGCATGGTGACACATGAGTATCCCATCAACATGCAACAAAGGGATCTCAAAACACAACATGATGAGTTGTGACAACAAGTACATCACATAGGTGATTCTGCATCACATCAAGCAGGAATCATAAAAATGAGTAAGAAATCGGATCCCACATCAAACATCAATCAAGGATCTATGCAGCACAATTCATAGCAAAAGAAGTACAGGAACTATGCATATAACTCACAACCAAGTGCCATCTAAAGAAGCGGATGTCAAACTGTTGAAGCTGCTCAGACCATCGATCTCACGGCATCAATCACATGACTACTCACACATGGATGTTGACACCTACAATGCACTTAGAAAAGTGGCTGAAAAATAGAATGAGAGAATGAGAAATCTGAACACACCACTAGATTTGTGGCGTTGAATAGTGCAAAATCGACTGTCCAAAATTTGAATTCTGAGAATTTGAGAATCTAGGGCTCAAGGAATATTTTAGATTCCCCATAGATTCCTCAAAGATTCTGCTCCATGGGTGGACTAGAAATTTGTAGCTCAAATGGTGAATCTAACCTCGCCATTATAACCCCTGCAGAAAACCAAGAAAAACAAGTATAAACTTGAATATATTCGGACATGGAGAAAAATTACCTCCTCGGGAAAATTGCAAGGATCATGGTTCCACTCCCTGCTTTTGCAGCAATCATAGTTCCACCTTCATCCTGAAAATGACCAAAAAATGTAGAACACTAATGGAGACACAGACAGTGCCATTTTGTTCGTGGCAACGAGAAGTGCTAAATCCATATAAAATTTGTCAAATTCTGACAAGGTGGAGATTTGGCCCTCCTGCAAAATTCATGGTTCCACCTGCATTAAAAATTAATTAAAAATTAATTTGTCTCAAAAAGTGTGCCCGTTCTTGGTTCCTCCTTCTTTCTCTCGTACACTGAAGAAATTCTGGGTTTATATAAAAATATGGGCAAACTCATCAATAAAGTCAATTGGTGAGGTGGTTTATGGATTCGTTTATTATAGAGGAGGTCAGGCAATCAAACCACGCCTCCTCCTTTTTTTACACTACAAATATGTTTTTAAATAAACTTCGGTTAGGTCAGGTATGCCTTGGGTGGCCCGCCCACTATACCCACTTCCCACTGGCTATTTTAATATTAGTTATGTTTGTTTTTTTTAAAGGTTGATTGGCCATGGTATGCTATGCTATTTATGGGGCTGCCTGCTCGAGGGTTGGCCCACATGGGCTGGGCAGGTTCGACCGCCGCCAGCCCCCAAATTCATGTTATGTAATATAAATACGTTGATGGTTGGTGACAGGTGTGGTTGGGGTTGGTGCCCCCCACCCCCCTTAATTTCTTTTCTTTGTTTTTATATATAGCCATAATGCACTTTTTTTGAAATTTGAATTTGAAGCCATAGGAGTCAAATTAACGACCCCACAATTTCACTCACAATCCGGTGGTCGGAAAAGTCCAAATTGTGGCCTGCTTAAATCTGCCCAGTCATAAAAAATTCAACCCAACTTTGACTACTAATATTCGTATACGGACTCATAATGACGAACCATTCACACCACGACGATCAGGGCGACGAGATCTACACTCTGGTCCTAGTTCGAGTATAATCTAGACACTTTGAGTTTTGAGCTTTCTTAAGTCCTCTTTGTCCTGTGTGTGTCTCTGGAGCCACCTGGATCAATCCTCCCCACTGAGGAGTCTGTGTTCCTCCAAAATCATGAAAAATAATCTGCAACTTCTCTATACCTTGTCTGCATCAGAAGCATCCTGAAAAGATCTCGCTTCTGTCTCCTTCATCTTTGTTCTTTAGAGCCTTAAGTGACGAGCTAACACCTGCTACCTCTCCAACTTCTAGTACATTGTTTTGAAAATTACATGCTTGACATTCATGACCAACTAATGACCCAAACGTCCCACACTTGCAATGAGTTTATAACACATACGCAGTGGTCAAGTTTACATTAAGATGGATGCAATACCCTAGCTATGACAATAAGGCCGACCTATCATGGTTGCTTCAACAAGTGATGTAATACACATCATCACTGCAACACATGATTTACATACATAAGGCCAAACACTATTGTTTTGACAAGTGATGGAAACATAACATCACTTTCAAAGTGTAAAATGCGACTCAAAATATGACTAGACATCATTGTTGTTGAACAAGTGATGGAAAACACATCATGACTTTTACATTCTAAAATGCAATAAATGATTTACAAAAGAATGACCATGAAATGACAACATGTCTAGAAACCATTTTTCACTTATCAGTGTGCATGGGTCACCTCCTTGAGGTGGTTTTTCTTGTCGAACAACTACTTCACCTGGTTCACACATCGACGCTTTGTCTTTAAGGTGTTGCTCTAGATCGAGCCTCCAACAAGCGGCTCTTTGATTGCCACTTCTATCGCAATGACTGCAATACATCTTCTTCCTCTAAATTTTCTTAACCTATTTCTTTACATGTTGTTGAGAGGTTTTTTCATGCATCATCCTTTTGCATGCTGCCATTCTTTTCCAACACTTACAAAATGTATGGTTATGTAATCCACAAAAGGTGCATGTTTTTTGATGCCACGTTCTTTGTTCATTATTATAAACAAGAACATAATTGAAATGAACATTCGAAGATAGAAAGTGGTTATACCTTCCCTTGATGTCTCTGGTGTAAGTATGGCAATGAGAGCTTACCTCAGCTCTCTCCCTACAATGGGAACTGCGATGGTATGATGGGGATATGTTTCCATCATTCTCTTTCCTCAACGATTTTGATGATGTCTCAGAAGCATGCGACACCATTGAGCATTTTCCTTTGGTGTATCTCAAGCCTACAAATTAAGATCTCTGCACAATCTCCAAAGGTTGAGTTATGCATTGGTTATTAACACTAAGTTCTTCTTTCGCCTCATGCCTCATCCTTGTAAGGAGACTCATGTTTGTCCTTGTAATTGGGATCTCCACATCTCTAACAGAACTCATACAATGTGAAGATGAAAGTGAAAGGAAATCAACATCATTTACCTCCTCTTTTGATTTGGAAAGAACTGATCAGGGCTTCTCATCATCCATTGTTGGTGGTTCACTAAATATCGTGGCGCATTCCCAAAATCCATTTCTAACATACCCAAGTCCTGTTCGACACGGTAATTCCTCTACTTTGATGGGGTTGACAATGCCTTGACCATTAACGCCCAAGCCTTTCCCTTCACACACCATTTTCTTCAACAGTTTGGAGCCAATTCCTATGGTATGATTTTCAAAAATAGCGAAATCATCATCAAGAAATATACATGAAGATGGAAAACTACCTTTTACCTCACATGGGTCTCGTTGCAGCTTTTCCAAGGCCTTGTCCTTTGCTTACAGCTGTCTTAGCAAACTTTGCTTTTCTTTTTTCCCTTCATGTATGTGCATCTTCAATTGAAATTTCTCTATTTGAACATTATGTTTGTTTTGCTTCAATTGTTCCAGGGCCTCTTCCGTGGCTTGCAACTGAAGCTCATAATATTGTATGGCCATACACGCAGTGGCAAGACCAATGTTACCTATTTGATACAATATTGTACCGATGGGGCTGCTCTAAAATATGGTTGGATTGATATTAAGACCATAGCTCAGATTCTTTTGAAGTCCATCAGGATAAATATTAAACGGTTTTGTGCTAGTGTAGGTTTACATTTTCTCACTAAGGCTTAGATGTAGACTGTTGTGGATTGTTTTCATAGTACCATATTTAACTAGAGTGAGGTTGTAGTTGCCAACTTTAAGGGGAAACTAACCAAGGTTAGAACAAGAAAACTCAATAAGTTTGGGTATGGTGCCTTCATTATTTTGTTTGCTTTGGAGTGGATTCCTCTTCGGGCTCCATAGGTATCTATAGAGAGAGTAGGGCCTCACGACCCTCACATGCTAAAATGGGGTACACTTATGGCACAACATGCAGATGGTGAAGGACCAACAATCATATTTACTCATGAATTCTTCGAGTGGCTAGAAAGCTATATCATCATGATCGAAGACTTTTCGTATGCAAGGATGGACTACACAGGAGATCCAAACATGACAATGCCTCCTGAGATGTAATGGCATGTGTTATAGATAAAACTTCACATTTTGGTCAATTTTAATATTTTCACCTTTTTTGTTATTTTTGACATCCAACTAATTATTTGAAATGATCATGTAGATGTAGCCCCAGGGAGACCCCATGGATTATGCAAATATGACCAGTGTGGTCACAAGCCAATTGTCCCAATAGTAAATATCCCGAATCTAACATAGACACTGATAGAGATAGAGCACAACCTTGAGAGGTTGACTTTGGACATTCTAGATGCTTCTATAGATGATTTTTCCCTTTGCTACGACAAGCATACTATGGGAGTTCCCAATCCTATTAGCCATTTACTACGACAAGTAGCATCTTCCATTGTATGCTACCATGCTCATCATCATATGTAGTAACTAGACTAAGGGCTATATTTTTTATTTTTGATGATGTATCGACATGTTTGAAAAATAAAGGCCACAGGACCTCATGTCATTGGATGACATCTTTTGTAAAAACCACACCTATTTACAAACTTTTATCTAATGAAAAACCTACTACTTCTATTTATGATTATCTCATACAATATGCGAATGAATATTGCATTTATTTCTTTACAAATGTTTTGCAAGTTCCAATTTAACACATAATTAGCTAATGCATATATTACTGTTTTTAAATTTCTTGGAATAATATGTTGATACTGAATATAATCAAATTCTCGTTCCAAGGGACAAACCCGCAAAAACATCCTTAACATGGAAGCACTTCTAACTGAATAAACACCTTTCAAACGTAATACCATGAGCTTTTAATCTAACCTAACGATCAATCAATGGATGCCAAATGTAATGGCATAATTTAATAGTTCAATCACTACGCCATATTCTACAATGTTTTTTTTTGTTTGACCAAGGCATATCCCATGAATAGAAACAAACTCGTCTGTGGGTGAATAAATGACCCAGACTATGGAAGACAAATTTTGAGTACTATGACTAATTCCATCAATGAAGCCGATGTAAGTTTGGGGGAATATCAACATCTCCAAATTAGGTGTAACAAACGATAAATAGGAGAAGTAGCAAAAAATCACAAAACTGCTAAAAGTTGTCATATGTAAATTATTGTACAGTAATATAAAAATGTTTCACCAAACAATCTAAGCATAATATTTCCTTAGCTAAAGACCATTTCTAGGCTTTCCCAAAGGAATAACGTCATAATCCACTAGTTCATAGGGCCCTTTTTCCAGTGCACGTTTTACAATATAAGGATCATTCCACACAGGTTCGAATTTACCAGTGCCTAACTTATCATGCTCTTGATCATAGACAAAGACTAAATATCCTTCTACATAGAACGAGGTTTGACATTCTAATCATACTATGCTTTAACTCATTTCCTTTCGGCTTTGTTAGATAATATAGCATCACGACGGGTCTCATCAAGATGTGCTAAGTACATAAATAATTCCTCTTAGTAGTAGTAGCTGGTAATAATTAAATTTCTAGTTTCAAAGACAATATCTCGCATTCAATTGGTAGAACTGCTTCAATGTCATGGACAAGCTGGAAAGGAGTAAAACCAGTTGAAGTTTTTGTTGTAGTGTGGTATTCCCATAAAGTTGTATGTAGCATTAGGTTCCATTTTGATTTATGTGTCCCGATAATCCATCTAAGCATGGTGGTTAAAACCTTGTTAACGACTTGCACTTGGCCATTTTCCTGTGGGTAATATGGGGTATAACTGTCATGACATAGGCCTAACTTTGTGGTAATATCGGTCATCATATGGTTTCAAAAATAGCTACCATGGTCTATGATGATAGGTTATGGTATTCTGAATCGAGAAATTACATGATTGAACATGAAAATGGATGTTGTTTCATCATCATCCTTATATGTAGGCATTGCCTTGGCCCATGTTTTAAAATAATCTACTACAAGGATAATATACCCATGCTCGCCAACTGAGTGAGGGTACATGTAAGAACTTCAATGCCCCATTTAGCGAAACAACCGACAACAATTAGTTGGTGAAGAGGAGTTGGATATGCACACATTTTTCGATCATAAATTTGACAATTATGGCATTTTTGGACATAGCCATATAGTCTTTAAACATAGAATGCCAAAAATAACCCACGCGTAGGATAATTTGAGTAGTGGAAAACCCTGACATATGAATGCAACAAGCTCCAGAATGGAAGTCATTTAGTACCCTTTTGGCTTCTTCATGAGTTAAAAATCACCAGAAGATAGAATCGACACCACGATGATAAATCATGTCAACAACAATATTGTATTGCTAGGATTGATACCAAACTCAACGATGATCAGTTCGACTTAGTTTTGGCTGAAATGTCAGAGTCTGTAGATAAATGATGATATCTCTATACCAGGGATTGAAAGTTCTGATTGAAAAGAGAGATTCACTTGGAAGAGAATCTTTTGCCATGTCTTTAGTTTCAATATGGGGAAATCCATACAATAACTCTACAAATACTAATTATTTCTTAGATTTGGATTTAGTGAATTCCAAATCAAATTCCTGTAGGATGACTATCCATTTGGAATACTTGTCACCCAACAACCGTCTGGTAAGAATGTAAATCATAGGGTTGCAATAAGAAATTACAGTAGTTTTGCACAACAAAATGTAGTGACAAAAAGATTGGACATCTTGAATAGCTGCCAAGATTAATTTCTCCACATATGCATATTTTCCTTTAGTTTTAGTCAAATGATGACTTAAGTAATATATCAAATGCTCTTCATTTGATTTGTCTTCCTGAACTAAGACCATACCAATGGTGCGTCAGACATTTCTAATTATAAAAAGTAATCTCAATGATAATTGGGAGGATGCAAAAATGGTGTAGGAGTCAAGACATATTTAAGTGCACGAAAGGAATTTTGAGCCACTTCATCTCAGATAAATGGGATACCCTTTCTCAAAAGTCGAGTAAAACCCTTAGTCAACTTGGCATAGTTGTAGACAAATTGAAATAGAAAGTTTGTTTTCCCTTGCAAAATTTGGAGTAGGTGTAGATTGGAAGGAGGAGGTAAATTCAAGATAGCTCAAACTTCAATGGATCAACATGAATGCATTCCTTTGAAACAAGAAACCCTAACATCCGACCATATTTCACACAAGAAACACACTTCTGTGGATTCAAGCAAATACTGTAACAACGACATCTGATGAAAATTTCTCTCAAATGCATTAGATGATCTTCCCATCTCAGTGAATGAGCTAGTAAGTCATCCAAATAAGGTTGCACAATATGCTTGATATCGTGAAATGTATAAGAAATGTTGAGGTTGAAAATTTGCACATGCATTGTTTAGACTGAATGGGATTTTTTGATAGGGAAAACCCCCCCATGGGAAAATTAATGTTGTTTTATGTTGATCAGCTAGGTGTATGTTGATTTGATTGTAGCTAGAAAATTCATCCATAAATGAGAATATCTCATTTCCAACACATTCATCAATGATTTGATCGATATAGGGAGTAGGATAATTATCTTTTGGACAAGCCTTATTGATGTCCATATAGTCGACACATACTCTAATGGTTCCCTATTTCTTATTAACAGGTATGATATTGGATACCCAATCAGTTAAGGAAATCGGGTAGATGAAACCCGCTTTGAGTAGTTTCTTGACCTCATCCTTAATTGCAACAACTTTTAGTGGATGCACCTGATGTAATCATTATCTCATAGGCTTGGCATCTGGGTAAGTCTTAATTTCATGTATTACAATGCTTAGATCAATTTCTGAAATTTGCTCATAGGACCAAGCAAAAATGTCACGAAATTCTTGAAGTAGGGCCTTATATGTTTGAATTTCTTCAATTGAGCACAAAGCACCTATGTGAATATTTTCATCAATCCCTTTTTTAACTAAGATGCCAATGGCGATGGTCGTGGATATATTCCCCAAATTTCTTTGGGATTTAGATTGAAATATGAAATGGGTGATATAGACTATTTACTATCTTAGATGAAAACATATTTGAAATACCATTTGATGAGCATCGGTATTGCAACAAGAAAGCTGCAACTGCCAAGGCTACCAAATTTAATTATCAACCCCGGGTTCACACAAACTTAAGGGGTATCAACACTATATGTGTGGCATACAATGTGTCCTTCCTTTGATTTCATGGTGTAATGGAGTGAATGTAAGGGATAACATGGAGTTTGGTATGGAGGATATTGAGGAAAATATTGAGGATATTGTGGATGGTTCCCATAAGTTCCTTTCGAACCTTGTTGCCAATATTGGTTTTGGGGTTGAGATGACTAAGGTTCCCAAGGAAAGGGTACGTTCCAATTACTTTGAGATGGTTTTTCATAAGTTTGAAATTGTGAATTAGTCTCTTGCCTCATACCAGGTTGAATAGGTTTCCATGGTCCTCTTGGAGCTACATAACATAGCTACATTGGCAATTGACTTGCTCCATTGTCTTCTTGGTAGACTTCCTTCAACCTTGGTAATGAGGGGTAATATTTAACATGTGATTCTTCATGGAAAACACAAAAATCAACATCTTCTTTTTCCTAATATTGCATTCTTAACATTTATACTTTTTTCTTAGATTGCTAGGAATTTATATTTTAATGTCATCAAACAAATTCCCAATTTTAGCTTGAGATATCAATCTTGATGTTGATTTACTTACTCTTACCCTTCCTCTTCACATGTGTTTTCATGTTTCACAAATTTATTCAAATGATAATTGGTATACATCACCTCTACTCATGAGATCAAGGAGATCAATCCACTCATCCCTAATTTTTCTACATAAGAGGGTTTTTAGTCGGGCAAATCCTAAATGATGCAATTTTTCCCACTTAACATTATACATGAGCCTCTCTATTAGATCCTCAAGAATCTCATCTTCTTTTTGATTCATTCTAAATATTTATTTTTTAATATCATCATCTTTATATTTTTCTAGAACTATCATTTTCATATCATTCCATGGTCTTATTTAACTAGTCCCTAAACTCATGAACCATTCTCTATCCTTCAATGTTTCCAAAATAATATCAGTATTTCAGTGTTTAATAAGTAACCATAAGATCTACAAAGGATTTAAAATTCAAAGATAAAAGCCCTTTGAGCTTAGACCATGAATGTTTGGAAGAAAAGCTGGAGGGATGTTCTTCATATGCACATTGACATCTGTATCTTGAATGGGAAATCCAAGAGGATCTTCTGCATTGTCATCGTTTCCATCCATTTATTCTTCCTTATTTTCCACCTCTTCTTCTTATGCCTACAAAAATGAAAGGTGTTGTGGCACTTACTGCACCACATGATCAAATGTGGGGGTTAGTGTTGGAGAAGTATTTTTATTTTTATTTTGAATAAGAATGCTAACATAATGCAATTTTTTGGTTTTGAAATGAAATATGCCTAGTGCAATTTTTTTGTTTATGTAGAAATTAAAAGAAAATAATCAACTAGGGAAGAAAACAATGCATACTTTGACACCTCCTGAACAATGACATGAAAAAGTGATCAGCCTCGGTATTGCCACAAGAATGATGTAACTCCCAAGGCTACCAACGCTAATTATCAACCCAAGGTTTGTACAAATTTAAGAGGTATCGGCACTATACGTGCAACATACAATGTGTCCTTCCTTTGATGTTATGATGTAATGGAGTGAATGTAAGGAAATAAAGTCCTAAACTAATTCCTTAAATGGAAATTTTACTTTGTAAAAGAAATTTATCCTAGGAAAGAAAAACAAATTTTAATTGAAATCCTAAGAGCATGAACTCAAATAAATAGGCCTAATCTACATTGTAAAAATGCATGTCCTAATTGGTGTTTATTCTTCCTCAACCATTGATTTAGATCCTATGTGTCATGATTCAACCCTAAGGGGCCAAAACCAATCTTTTTTACCAAATATGGGCAAGTATATACATGGTGGAAGAGTACTACATGAAAGTACAAGATGTTATAGGTTTACGACAGGAAGTTATAATTCATCGAATGGCCAAGAAAATCAAATCCAAATTGGATGGGGATTTTTTTATTGACTAGGATGTATTAGGTCTGAATTCCAAGTGCAATCACTCAAAAATACCTCTGTTAACCCATGCTAAAAGATAGCAAAAACTTACTAGTCTAAAATATAGAAATTCGAGAACTAGTGAGCTAGTAAATTTGTCAAATGCCTAACCTAATCAAGTGCAAATGAAATGAGGTAAATTTTGTTATTAAATATATATATATTTTTATATATTGAAATTGTAATAAAATTGATTTAATCTTGATAGAATGTTCTTAAAAATAACATAAATTTATTCTTATTTTTTACAAGGGACTTCCAGAAATTTAGATTTGGGAATAAACAAACTAATCCAAGTAGCTCAATGATTACTATGACCTTCCAAATCTATTCAAATGATGAAATGATGCTTGTGATCCTAATAAATAACTTAATTCAACCATTTAACCCAATCCTACAACAAGAAAACATTAATACTAAATGTGGAAATAGAAAAAGACAAGAATAAGATATACATGTGAATAAGAAATGAAAGGAAGAAAAGTAAATGATAAAAGAAGGCTCCTGCGATGGCCAAGACCAAGGAAACTAAAATTCATATCAAGGAGACCAATATTTAGAAGTTGAACATCACACCAATCTTCAGTATTTCCATCAATACAGTTACATCCTTGCAAGAAATGACAACGACACTGAAAAAATACAAGTTCTCTCCACAAGAAGGCTAAGAAAAATCCACCCCTAGAGGAAAATTTGACTTGGTACATATACAAAAATATTAGGGAGAATTCCCCATGAAAGGAAGAATATTTCCCAACCAAAATCCCTCAAATAGTGGATCTGGTTTTGAATACTAGGAATTTGCATTAAATGACAAGGAACACATTCCTAGATTTTCTCAATCATTGGAGCTCTAGAATCTATGAAATAATTTTATAATATATTCTTGATTTATTGTTTAATAATGATCCTCCTATAGAGGGAAAAATTCCCAAAATACTCTCCTCCTCCAAATCTTGACAATCTACACAATACTCTCACAATATTCCACAAAATAAATAATATTAGGCACAAATATGAAATTATCCATAAACCTTCCCAATGAACATATTAAAGTTAAAAATACATTATATAATGGAAAAAGAGAGGTTTAATGTGCTAAAGGATAGCTAGATGGACCTTAATTTATGTCTAATTTGGAGGCCCATCATCATTCTCGATTTTTTTAGGGATAAGAAGAAAATATGAACAATGATGATGATCGTTCCATGTCATTTCATCCGAAGTCATAACCTCCATGATAATTTCATCACTTGGAAATGCATGATTGAAAGGATCAAAGAATGAAACCAGTTCTAACCAAGGCAAAGGAGAATTATCTTCATTGATCATATCCACTCGATCTATATATGAAGATGTTGGGTTAGAAAATAAATTTCTTGACTGATAGGCCAATTCAAAAGGACTCAAAGGCATCTCACTGCCATAGGAGGATAACTCAGACTCTAAAGGGACTATCCAAGGATGAGGAGATTGCACAATGCTTGATGTAATCATGTTTACCTTAGAAACATTAGAAGGAAAATTTGGTGGAGGCATCACAAAGGTTCCCATCAATGATGATTGTTTGAGTAAACAAACACCAACACCTTCATAAGGAGAATTAGTTTTTCCAACAAAAGGTATGCTACCTACAAAGTTAGGGTTTGAAGTGTAGTAAGACAACTACTATACTTTGACAATCTTTTCCTTACGAAGAAATTGTATCTTTCGAAAGAGTGATGAGGCCATTGCTTACATAGCATACGTCCAACTTCGACTGGGAAAAAGGTTGTAATCTAGCTAACCAACCACAACTTAAAATTCGATTGCTACTGTTTTCCCCTCTATCTATATTGTAAAATTCTACAGGATCCCATATGGATGAAAACCTCTTCCATCAAAGGCTTTCAAAGTGGTAGGAGATTGATTGATGGTTGGAGAACCTAAATATTTCCAATAAGAATTCAACATAATACACGTAGAATCTCCATCATCAAGAACTCTACGAAATACTCTTCTAGTTTTAACAAAAATTGGAATTTCGATTTCCAATTGATGAGGGAGTATCGCGATATGACTCTTAAGATCAAAGATAATAAAGTTAGAGGATCAATATCTTATGTAGCAGACAATAAAATATTTCATTGTGTCAGTCATGTTTGAAATACTTCCAAAGCTAACATTGCGAAAGGACACATAAGTAGGTCTTCAACAATGTTGTAATTTTACGTAGCTCTAGCATGCGAGTTGAAAACTAATTTCCGAAGCACACATTTGGGAGGCAGTCTAATCATCATGTTAGGTTTTGGCTTCTTGATCTGTAATGGTTCAAAAAGAGGAGGAATTGAATTGAAAGGTTGGCTAGATGAACCAACTTCATTTCCATTTTTGGTAGGATGATTGGACCCGTAATGTTTGGATCTCATAGCTACCAAAAATTCTTGTGAAGACATCATCCGTATATCTTGTGATGTGGACGAGGAAATGTTTGATGAGAAACCATTTTGATGTATTGAGAAGGAAATGGATCCTTTAAAATAGCAGGATTTGAAGAATGTTTAATGAATTTAGAAACCTTTGCTCGATGTGGGCATTTCTTCATATAGTGATTCTCATTGCAAATAAGGCAAGGATAACGAGGTTTTCATTTTTTGTCAGTAGGCTGAACTTTAGCAGGTTTCTCTTTTTGAGAAGCATTTTGTCTCGATTCACCATCCCCCTTAGTTTTATTTTCAGCTGAATTTGTCTTTCCAGTATATGATTCCACAACATTGATCTCAGAAATAGTTTTTGAAGGAAGGCTTTCAGGTGGTGTATATTGTATGGGCAAAGTATGAGTATTTTTATATTTTTTGTTTTTCCCCTTAGACTCTTGGCTGAGATAACCTATAATACCATCAGCATAATTAGGCCCTAATCCAATAGGATATGTAATAATGGGTTCACCCATAGGGCGAGGTAAATTCAGGATTTTTCATACAAAGTGCCAGATAGAGTTTAGACTAAGTATAAGCACTGGGAATGAGAAATTACTTGCTCTTCTGTGACAAAACCTCCCTTGGCAACATCTTCCGTGATAATGAGAAGAAGCGAATTTGTAAACCATTGAACTAAAATTTGATCTAGAACGAAAATTTTGACTAAGCAACATCTACGTCATCATTCATGGATATGATAGGAGATGTAAGTCGACTTCAATTTTTTTAAAGAATTAAATAGTTTGGTACCAGTATAATAAAGGATCGGTAGTTGAAAGTGGGTTAAAAACTTTGTTGCTAGGGAGTTAAATTTATGGAAACAAGCACAAGGTAACTCAATGTACCATTTAGTTGCCAAACTTGTTAAAGTTCATTGGAAAGGCATAGACGTATGGAATCATAGATAAAATAATTCGGTGCACACCAAAGAAGACATGTCATCACATGATTAGATGGATCCTTTCCTGACTTACATTAAAATTTGGGTATGTCACTTGGTAACTTGGTAGGAATCGCCAGCCAAAAAGGATAATAATAAATAGGATTGTTAGTTAATCGGGATAATTGTGATAATAATAATAAATAGTACCAGCTAGGGTCTTGTGGTAAATTTTGAGAATCTTGTGCGTTAAGACCAACCCCTATATGAAGATATCTAAGATATCCTCGAATAACCTAAGCAATTGGAATTGAAATTCGACCAGGGTAACTAGGGTGAACCATACCAGGTTGGGGTTGAACAAGGACTTGGTAAGTATGACCAGGGTACGGTTGACTTTGGAAAGGTTGATCTGGACCCATTTCACCGAAGTAACTTTGCCCCTGCACAACTTACGTTTGCAAAGGTGACCTTCAAAAAATTGACTTTGAATAGGCTGACTTTGAATCAATTGACCCTGAAAGGGTGGGTTTTGGAAATTTTGGACTTGGAAAGGAACACTTTGAAAAACTTTTCCTTGAAAAGGTGGAACCTGGTAAGATTGACCTTGAAAAGAAAGGCTTTAAAAATATTAACCTTGGAAAGGTGTTTACAAAGTTCTAACATTGGGTTGCCCGATAGAATTATGTGTTTTAGACTCAACCGTAGGAACATGTTGATAAGAAGAATCCTGCGAGATTTACTGAGTAGTCTGAGTAATAGATATTTTGGGGATTATTGGAATGGTTGTTTGTGATACTCTTGGAATAGGTGGCTAACTATAACTTGGAATCGGCTATGAAACATTTGTTTGAATATGGGTATGTGGCAAACTCTAAACAGGTCATTGAATCGGTTGTTGAACAAGTGTTTGAGGAATTCCTTCAATAGGTTGTTATAAAATGGTTTGAGGAATTCCATGAATAGGCTACTAAATAGGTACAACAATACCCAAGATAGGTATCTGAGCTATAACTTGTCCAATAGTTTGGATAGGTTGATAAAGTGGGACATGTGGAGTACCTAGACCATATTGTTGGTTAAAGGTAGGATTCCAAATTGTTTTCATCCTAGGAGAAGGAGTACCAAGTAAATCTTGATTTACAACAGGTTGACCTAGGTTTGGTTTTTCTATTTGACCATAAGTTCCTGTAAAAGATTGACCCCCAATAATAGGTTTTCCTCTAGGTGGAGGATAAGATGGTTTACCCCTAGGGTGGTAATAAACACTAGTCAAGGTTACTTGAGGGTTACTTGAATTACCAGACACCATGTGAATATGTTGATCTAATGTCATAAATGCTCCAGCCATGGAAGTCATGCTCTAATCAGTAGACCTAGATAAACAATATGACCAAGTAGAAGGTTTGGGAGAAGAAGCAACACCTGAAAAAGTTCCAGTTTGTTACTGGTATCTAGGAGGAAATGATGGACCACCATACAATATTGATTCTGGGGAGCTAGTAAACATGGATGAAGGAATGGGTTCACTCCCAACAAGAATTTCTGACATAGTTACTTATGGTGAATAAAAAGGAATGTGTGGTGGTGACAAATTATGATCTACAAAACTCAACATTGTAGAATACCAAGGATCAGGTTGGGACAGAGAGAAAGGAAGCCTTGGGTCAATATTTTTAGTACTAGTAAATGGAGAATGAGGTGTCTATGTTTCTTCAGTAACATCTTCAATGCTAATTAAGCCAGGAGGTAATTTAGTTATTACTACCAGCCTCCTTCAAGGTGAAGTGATTTGAAAATCACCCATGAGTGACCTCAGTTAATTAATTATTGAATGAAGGTATTATAGAGTCATGTGCTGGTGTGTGTCTATGTTATTTTAGGCAATGGATCGATGAGATTGCAAAATGCTCAGACACTGGAAATGGAAAACAGTAGAGAAACACAGTAACAAAATACAAGAAAACAACAAATTAATAAGGATTTCACCCTATCCTCCAAGGCTACATCTCCGGTCCAGCTCTTAGTTGTGGCCTTCTTTTATTGTGTCTTTAAAGTAGAGAATTACAATGAGGAGCTCAATTTGAGTCTCCTAAAACAAAAATGTTGCTTGGCAGGGTGGTTCTTGGATTCCCCAAACCACTAGAGTACACAAACTCTTTTCCTTACTAGCTCTTGACCTCTCTAGTCTTCAATGGGAGGAGCCCAATGTGGTGCTCAGTTCCTGACAGATCCTCTCAGGGATTTCTTGATGTTGGCTTATGTTGTAGGTCAGCTCGGCTATCTGTCTTTTCTACTCTTTGCTTCACTATCTCTTATTTTCTCTGTCTTCATCTTCCTTTCTCTGGCTCTTCCTCTCAGTGTCCTCTCTAGGTCTTTTCATGGTTTTAAAGCTAGTTGATCTCATGACTACTCGATTCCCCTCCCACCTTCATCGAATCCCCTGTTGTTCACTTGGAACTCCCTGTCTCTGTTTCATGGTCATTGGCTCACAGGGAGTGGCCACTTGGCCTCTTGTGAACTGTGGCATCTCTTCCTTGTTGGTTCGGTTCCTGGATTATATCAGGAAATGACTCATCCACCACCTCAGTGGTCAAATCAGACGTCAATATTCTCTCTGTCGTGGCTTAATCCCTTGTCAAATCCAGTTTCCCCATTAGGCACGATCTCAGCCATTAAATCTAGAGCCCCCAGATCTGACGTCATTCGCTCATTTCATGCAGTTGACTTGCTCAACCATTAGCGTGCGATGAGTGGTGGTTTTCTCTCTCCTCCAGCTGCCACACGTCAGGCGCTGAGTGGAATCTCTCATTTTTCTCCAAATCCACTTACTGCCCAAGGGTACCCCCGATAAATACCACCGGTTTTGGAGTGCGGGTCCCACCTTTAGCCTTTAGCACTTTTCCCCACAGTTTTCCCGGCTTCCATGTGACTGAGCACTCGAGGCCTTTCCTTTTTTAGGGGTTTTGCCCAGCGATGCGCGATTAGCACTAAGCGGTAATTACGCATCAGAAATGGCCTCATTTTCCTAATTTGGGCTTCCCAGGTGCCAGTTTCACCTCCCACATGGTCTCCATGGGCCTTGGTTAGCATGCTTTGACCGAGGTCCTCATCGTTCCTCGTTGCCTACCAACTGCCACTATTTAGAGGTCTTCCTAATCACTTTGTGCTCCTAAATCTTGGAAGTTTGTCCTGCTTGGATATAGTCATGGTTCTTTGATTATTCTTCATGGATCCAAATCAGATCATGACCTTCCCATTAAAAAAAAAAATTGGACCACGGAAATCTGGTTTTCCAACATCGACTAAGTGAGGGCACAATTATCTCACTTGTCCAATATCTATCCACTTTCCACTGCTCATATTTGAACCTTTGAACCCAATTTTGAGGTACTCAACATCTCCCTTGTGCATCGTCCTCACCTTCCTATCCATCACTCTGTCTTTCTGCATTTCATTAAGATATTTAGGTAGCAGGTCATTAATAGAAGGCAATTAACTCTGCTCTTCAAGATCCTCAATTAGAGAAGGTTCAAACAATCTCAAGCAATTTGCATTTATGATTGAGTAGATGTGCATGTAAGCTAGTAGATCAAGGTGAAAAGCATTCTCACCAATCTTCTCAAGTATCTTGAAAGGTCCATACCTAATAGGCTTTAGCTTTTTACCTTCACCTTGCATCCTATCCTTACTGATATACAGCCACACTTGGTCACCAACTTGGAAACTATGCTCCATCTGATGCTTTTCATGCCTAGCCTTGTATTTGGCTTGGCTCTTTTCCAGTTGTTCTTGTACTGCCTAGTGAATCTCCTAGATTTGTTCAATGAACCTAGTTTCCCTATCCACATCACTATGTCCATCAACGGTGGTTTACCTTTGTGTGAAACCAAAACAGGTCTGAAAACGAGATCTCTGTGTAGAAGAATGTTTTGCTCTGTTGTAAGCATGTTGCACATAACACAAATGTTCATCCCGAAGCTTAGGATGTTTGCTACAATATCCTCTGAGTAACTGAATCATTGTCATGTTAACTAGTTCTATTTGGCCATCAGTTTGTCGATGAAAAGTTGTGCTTTTCTTCAGTTTGGTGTCCATCAGTTCACATAGACTTGACCAAAAATTTCCCACAAATCAGATGTCTCGATTAGATACAATGGAAGTGGGTAATCCAAAATTAACCCATACATGTTCAAAGAACAGTTTTGCAGTTTGTTCAACTATAATCTGTTTATTATAGGGTATCAAAATACACATTTTTCTGAACCTATCCACAAAAACATATAGATAATCATGAGCTTTCCTAGATTTAGGCAGTCCTCCAACAAAATCCATGGAAACACTTTCCCAAGGGTGAGAAGCAATTGGTAATGGACTGTATAAGCCTAGTTTTCTATTGTTGGACTTGCTTTTAGCACACATAGTACACCCTCTTACATATATAGGAACTTTCTCATTCATTTTTGGCCAATAACAAAATCTTTGTGGTTGTGCAACTGTTTCACTTACCCCAGAGTGACCTGATATCAGAGAAGTGTGTGCTTCCCTAATTATCTTTACTCTCTCAGTTTGTGGAGTGCAAAGTTTCCCACAATGGTATAGGAGTCAATCCTTCACATGATAATCCAATTCTTCTACTCATTTGCCTTGACTTAAAGTTTCATATACATCTTTAAAGTCTATACCTTTAGCATATTGTTCAATGTAGATTTCATGTAGCATGGGATTATGCTTAAGTATAGTAGATGCATTTATAATGGGTCTAGATAAGATGTCTGCAACTTTATTATGTATGCCCTTTTTATATCTGATGACTAAATGAAACTGTTGTAGAAAACCCATCCATCTATAGTGTCTCAATTGTTGCAGCTTAGTTTGGGAGTGTAGATATTGAAGTGGTTGGTGATCAATATGTATTACTGTCTCTTTAATTATTAAGTAATGTTTCCACTTTTTCACACTCTGAACTAATTCATACAATTTTTATCATATGTAGGATAGTTAAGTACTACAGGATTAAAAGTCTAAGAATGGTAACATATGGGTTTACCGTGTTGTGTCAACACTGCTCCCATGGCATATTCACTAGCATCCATTTGGATCTCAAATGGTCTTTGCAAATCAAGCAGTACTAGTACAAGTGTTGTACTAATCTTTTCTTTCAAGGTGTTGAAGGTTTTCTGATGTTTTCCTCCCCACTGAAACACCTTGTTTAATCCTGTTAAAGCATGTAAGGGAGCTGCAATTGATGAAAAGTTAGAAATAAACTTCCCCCAATATTGTGCTAACCCTAAGAATCTTCTCACTTATGTTGTAGACTTCGGTTTATGCTAGTTTACAATTACTGCCACCTTAGAGGGATCTATTTTCAATTCACCACCCCCTACTATATGACCCAAATAATTTAGAGATGTTTTGCCAAATTCACATATTGGGAGTTTAACTGAAGTTTTTATCTTTTCAAAACATCTAGTGTCTGCTTAACTTGCTTTAAGTGTTCTTCCACGTTTTACTAAAAATCAGAATGTCATCTAGAAACACAGGAATAAAATCATCAAGAAAAGGTATGAGTACATCATTCATTAATCTCATGAAAATAGTAGGAGCATTGGTCAAGCCAAAAGGCATAACCAGCCACTCATATGAAGGTTTTAACGCCGTACAGAAATTACCTGCATACGAATTCTAAATCAGAGAAAAATAAACAATGCGAGAGAATAACACATAAAAACACATATGCACAGAGATTTTCCTCTGGATCCCAAAACCGAGACTACTAGCTTGATTTTTCATTATGTTCCTTTCAATGCTACAATACGTATTTATACATGCCGAAGCATCCAATACCATGGACCGAAAAACCATCGCGTCCAAAACTATGGACCGAAAACCATCGCGTCCAAAAAAACATGTGCGAAAGTCATGCACAAAACCATAGGTGGGTCCGCCCAACCTAACATAGGGTCCAAAACCATAATTTTCTGGGGCGCTGCCCCAGACCCCATAAAGTGGGGTTACGGGTACTCCTCAAACCCCCTGTCAACTATGTGGAAAGAATATAACACAACCCAACAATCTCCCACTTGTTGTTTTCGTTCCATAGGGGGCCACAGGAGAGCTTAGTCATTTTTTCAGCCCTGAAACACCCATTTTTTCTCTACACCAAGAGAACTTCTCAGAGCTAACAGATTTTTTCAATGCATCTGCAGTATTCTTCAAAGTGTCCACCTTTACCAGCAACGCCTTTTTCTCTTCTATCATATCCCTCACAAAGTGATATTAAACATCAATGTGCTTTGTCCTTGAATGATAAGAAGGGTTCTTTGCCAAGAAAATTGCACTTTGGCTATCACAGTCTATCCTTATATCTCCCTGTACTAACCCCATACTTGAACACAATCTCTGCAACTAAATTGCTTCCTTGTTTGCATGAGTGGCTTCCATGTATTCTGCCTCTGTAGTTGATAGTGCCACTGCAGATTGTTTCTTACTCATCCAACTGACTGCACCTACAAATAGGTTAAACACATACCCACTTGTAGATCTTCTCTGATCAAGATCTCCAGCCTAGTTTGCATCAACAAAGCCACGAATATCCAACACTCTGTCCAATCCTGGTCTTCCTTGGTAGCACAAACCATAATCACTAGTGCCACGTAAATACTTGAAAACCTACTTCACTATTGTCCAGTGCTCCTTCCCTGGTTTTGAAATAAACCTGCTCAATACTCCCACTACATGTGCAATGTCTGGTCTAGTACAGACCATTAAATACATCAAGCTACCGACTACACTTGCATATGGATCACGGGACATGTCCTCTTCCTCTTCTTGTGCCTTGGGACACTGCTCAGCAGATAACCTCACACCTACAGGAATAGGAACCTTCACCGGTTTACTATCCTGCATATTAAACCTCTGCAGGATTGTCTCAACATACTTCCTCGAGTTTAACAAGAGCTTCCTCTTTGCCCGATATCTTTTAATTTCCATGCCCAAAATATAGTTTGCAGCACCGAGATCTTTCATGTCGAATTTGGAGGACAATTGGGTCTTCAAATCCTGGATAATTTCTTTGTCATTTCCAACCAGCAACATAGTGTCCACATACAAGACCAGATAAATAACATGGTCACCAATTAATTTAAAATGCACACGGTGATCTGCTTTGCTTCTGGTGAAGCCAAGTCCCTGTATAAATGTGTCAAATTTCTGATACCACATCCTTAGTGACTGTTTTAACCCATACAGAGGCTTCTTTAACTTGCATACCAGTTCTTTCTTACCCTTCACCGCAAAGCCTTCAGGTTGCTTCATGTAGATTTCCTCTTCCAAATTCCCGTGAAGAAACGCTATCTTCACATCCATCTATTCTACCTCAAAATCAAAAGTAGCAGCAATAGATAAAAGTAATCTAATAGAAGTTACCTTGGCAACAGGAGAAAAAATATCATCAAAAATCAATTCCCGGCACCTGGGAATAACCTTTTGCTACCAACCGAGCTTTGTATTTCTCCACCTTCCCTTCTGCATTTGTCTTCTTATTGAACACCCATTTACTGCCAATGGGTTTCCTTCCAGCTGGCAAATCCACCAGATCCCAAGCCTCATTTTTGTGCAAAGATGCCTTTTCATCAACCATGGCCTCTTTCCAGAGTTTTCCATCCTTTAAATCCACTACTTCCTTCACAGTTCTGGGATCATCATTAGTAACAGACAAAGAAAAATTTGAACAGAAAGTAGACGGATTATACCTTTCTGGTTGCCTTCTTTCTCGAACTGATCTTCTCACAGCCAGAGTTTGTGGCTCTTCATCTTCTGATTCCTCCTCTGCTACAGAGTCTGATTCTTCCTCCTTTAGTTCAAGCTCTATCTTCACAGGTTCCTTTGGTTGGACTTCATGTTTAATAACATCTTTCACCTCTCTGAACACCACATCTCGACTGTACACAACCTTCCATGTGACTGGGTTCCAAAGCTTATAACCCTTTAAACCATCCTTATACCCAATAAAGATGCCCTTTTCAGATTTACTATCCAACTTGGTTCGTTTCTCCTTTGGAACATGTACATATGCATCACATCCAAATACCCTCAGATGTGAAAGAGAGGGTTTCTTACCAGTCCATACTTCTTGTGAGTCTTATCCTCCAACGCTGATGAAGGTGACCTGTTGACCAGGTAACATGCAGTATCCACCGCCTCTGCCCAAAATTCCTGTCCTAACCGGCACCACTGAGCATGCTTCTTGCCCTTTCCATCAACGTCTTGTTCATTCTTTCTGCGACTCCATTTTGCTGAGGTGTATATGGAGTAGTCTTCTGCCGTGCTATACCACACTTCTTACAGAATTCTTCAAATTTCTTGCTGCAGAATTCTCCACCATTATCTGTCCTCAACACCTTTATCTTCTTCTCTGTCTGATTTTCCACCAGAGCCTTAAATTCTTTAAACCTGTCAAAGACTTCAGATTTCTTCTTAAGGAATATATCCATGTATTCCTTGAGAATTCATCTATAAATGATACATAGTACACAGACTTACCCAGTGATGGAACTTTCACAGGTCCAAACACATCACTGTGCACAAGCTCTAATATTTGTTTCGTCCTCTTACCACCACAGGGGAAACTCACCCGATTTTGCTTCCCATATACACAATTTTCACAGAAATCAAAATCTAGAGAGCTATTACTCATACCTTCTACCATACCTTTACCATGAAGTATTCGAAATCCCTTCTCTCCAATATGTCCAAGCCTTTGATGCCACAGCATGGTCTTCTCTC
>APFE030269745.1:0-15272 GCA_000404065.3 Pinus taeda
ACATAAATGAACAATCTTGGATGATACAAATGACAAAACCTCCTTTCTATATATAGGAGTCTAAGGAGTCACAATATAACCCAGCCGACCTAACAATAATAATATAAAGCCACAAAAATTAACAATAGAGGGATTCTATGGGGCACAATAATAACAATATGGGGGCAATAGGGGCACAACAATATTAATAAGGGGTACAACTACCATATTAATGGGGTAATCACTAGCATTATAGGGACCCAACACCGTCCCACTCTCTCGAGCTTCATGCTTTAGGGGGCATTTGTTACACAGTAATTTTTCACTATCGTCACTCCCAGTCCATCTATTGTGTCATGTGTCCAAAGTCAAACATGCTCATGTTGAAAAAATGCTCTCTGATCATGCCAATTGACCCACTTTTCCTAAGTTATCTGTCTCATCGCGACTATTGGCTTAAGAAACGTGCTAAAAGGCACTGCTAAACAGTCCATCCGTGCTACCAGCGCGGAAGTACATCTGATTCCCACGATGGTCTGATTTCATGCCCCAACATGAGGTTGCTTATTATCTTCAGTGATGACTTGACTACCTGCGTTGTCAGCACTGAAGCTCAGTTATGTACCCGCAATGACCCAGATTGGGCGAATTTGTTCCAACAGTCAGCCTTCTGGATGACTCCAAACCTGTTTGTTGGCATAGGTTGTGTCGCCCTTCCTTCCCTAGCATGGCAGTTCTGTCAATTGTGCTACCTTCCTTGGTGATAAGCTCTCTCTTCCACCTTTTATGGAGACTCCTTCTCCTATTTAAGCACTCACTTTTGATATGATCAACTAATAGTTGGTAGTGGGTAAATTCTTGGATTAAGCAGTGCTATTAGTGCTTTTGATAGATAGCTAGTGTGAGTGTGGTAAGTGTGAGAGTGTTGATAGTTTGGGGAAGGTTGTGAAGTGCCCTTGATTTCATGTCAAACTTATGAGTGAGAGAGAAACCTTTGTATGTTGGGAGATCCATCTTCAAAGAGTGAATGCTTGAAGAACATGCTGGCTGGATTCCTCTGAGAAGGCTTGTGACATCAAGACTTTGGTTGTCAGCTTACTCTTATTTCATTATTAATGCAATCAATGATGTTTTCCTATGTCTTGTATATTTACTTGCATCTAGTTACGTGCTTTGTTGTATTTCCTTTGCATCATTGCAGGTTGATCACTCATCGAGGAGAAGGAAGCGAAAGCTGGAGCAGCGCAACAGAACTCCATCGACCACCGGTTGAGGTTGGCCTCCAACTTTAACTGTTTAAGGAAAGCTATTGTTGATCTATCCTTGTTTGTGACTAGACCCACTCTAGGGCTAGAGGGGTTGCCTTTTTCCGCAAAGGGAACACTTTCCTGCATCACAGTATCTAGAATATCTATCGAGTAGCGACATACGAGATGCCCCTACCACTCTTTGGAGTATGTGGTCCATCTTTGGCAACATATAATTATCTTTCAAAGTCACCTTATTAATATTTCTGAAACTAATGCATAATCTAATCTCACCTGTCTTCTTCTGCACGGGCACCAAATTGGAAATCCATTTTGAAAATATTATTGGAATGATTATACTAACCTTGTATAATCAATTCACCTCCTTCTCTATTGATGGCAACAACTTAGGATTGATCCTTCTTAACTTTTGGCGAAATGGATTCTGGTTTGGCTTGGTTGGAATGATGTGCTGAATTATACTTTTATTGTACTCCTTCAAATCTGAATAGTCCCATGCAAATACATCAGTAAATGAAGACAATAAACTAATAAACTTTGCCTTTACTTGAGGAGGCAATGCCTTTGACAACTTTACCATCTTTGGATTTTCTGCTATTCCAATATTCATGTCTTCAACTCCCTTTTCAGTCGGCATCAAACTTGGTTTCTGGGCTACATCATCTTCGTCAAATAATTCCTCTAAAGGTGTGAAGCCTTTAGGGATGACATTGTCTTTCAGCTGCAAAACTTCCATCCGATTTACTTCTAAGTCTGGTTCTCCATTATCTTACTCGCCATCTATAGAAGTGTTACACAAAAATATCGTCACCTTGACTATTTGCAGTTAGTATGGGTCTATCATCACTTATACTATCCTCCTAAGCAAGTCTCAGACCTTAGCTCTTCATGTCAAGCTTTGCAAATGAGAGAAAGACATCGAAAATCAATATTACTCTAGTTCCGCACTTTCTCTCACTTTTGCCTGCGGGCCCGCACCCTTTTTTCATGTTACCTGCGTACCTGCATGCTCTGTCTGTAAAGGGGTGGGTGCGTACCCCTGTAAAAGTCAAAAAGGTGCAAGTTTATCCTAAAAAACTCACTTTGGGTTAATTCTAGATGTTTCTAGAAGAATTTTGACGTGGATTGTTCGCTCCAAGGTGGTTCATGCATCCCAAAAGAGAAGGAGCTAATCCCTTGATAGGAGGAGATATCCCTTTGAAGGAGGGCTTGATCCCTTTGAAGGAGGACCTAGTAACTTCCCTCCATTGCACTATAAATTAAGGCATTGGGTCAGTTGCTAGGGAGGTTAGACGCTAAACATTTTGAGGGTAAATGCTGATGGAATTGGGACTTCCTAGTTAAACTAGAGAGGAGAGATCACATACCTTTTGGTTTCATTGGGAAGTGAGTGAAACTTGTCAAAGTAGAGGAGAATTCTTGTCGGACCCTAGGGGGAGCTTGTACAACATCAAGGCACAGGTTGTAAAGTTCTTCTTCATTTGAATTAATACAATCAGATTAAATTTTCCTCAACAAATTGTCTTATCTGGTTTTTTTCATAATCTCCTTGATCATTATGATGAATATGCTTTATGATATTGGATTTTCAGGTGCTATTTAATTTGTTTGCTTGTTTGTGTTTGCAGACTTACACTTCAGGGAAGCTCATTTGGAGCGAGGGAGTGAGGCTTCCACAAACTTGCATTGGATCCAAGGTAGGCCTAAAACACGTGTTTGCCTTTGTTTTTAATTGCATATTTAGAGAAAGATAGTTTTTGATTGGTTTGCTTGTCACTAGATATCTTTAGATACTAGGAAGGTCGATCTTGTTTGCAACCTCGACTCATTCCGTGTGACAAAATGGCGACTCCACTAGGGACTTGATTGTTTTCCTTGTTTTCACTTTGACCTGAGAAACTTGCCTTTTTGTTTCTGTTTTTGGCTTGTTGTGTGTGGAATTGGGTGGATTTAGTGGATCTAGGTTTGTTTTTGCTTTCCATAACTTTAGGAGAAGCCCACATCCTATGCTTGTATCACAGTGCATACCTCTACGCATGTTTACTTTGCACACAGAGCGTGCACGCACCTGTGTAAACTTTGAACCTGCGGACCCTGCTAAAATTTTGAAAAACTTAAATTTTACTCTTTAAATTAGTTTTATTTTGGTTTAGATGTTTTTATCCTCTACCCAGACCTGCATGTGACTTGTCAAAAGCTTTCCTTGGTTTAATTTCATTGGTGTTAGGGTTTTAGGTGAAATTCCTAGAACTTTTGGTTTCCAGTCTTGATTTTCATTTTGGTCGTGTAGTAGCTCAGATCTTAGAAGCGTAGAAGCCTCAGATCACCTTGGTGTTTACTGGCCTTCTTATGAGTCTGACATTTGCAAAATCTACCTCTGTTGAGGAATCCATCTTGTGTTTTCTCTTTGCGAAACTTCGAAAAAGCTTGTGTTAAAAGTTTGGATTTCACTTTTACAAAAGAAAACAAAAAATCACTTGTTTTTTGACTGATTTGTGATTCTGGACAAGTTAGTCCTCGGTTTTCTTATCGGCAAGTAAAACATCCTTGAAAAAACAAAACCATCTTGTAAGCTTTTACTTCAAGTAGTTTTTATAGTTTGTAGGTCTTAAGATTTGCTTTTCTCAAGATTTGCTTTAGTTATAGTTTTGAGAGTTTTTATAAAAATACAAAAATCTCTTTTGGAAAAGTTTGTTTTGGTAGCATTTGAGTGTTTGAATGAAAAGGGAAATTTTTGTGCAAATAACTAGTTGTCTCGTTTTGAGTGCATTGGAACAAAAACTCTTCTTTTAATTTGCTTGTTAAGAAAGATTTATGTTTACACGCACTTGCATTCTCAAACTCTTTCCTAGCTAGAAGTTCATTGAAGAGAAAAGATTGTTTAATCATCTTAAGTGCATCTTTTTAGTGATTTTGAGTCAAGTCTTCACACCACGAGTTTCATCTCCGCACCTCTTGACTTAATCAAAAACCACTAAAAATAACGCTTAAAATAAAATCAATCTAGCAAATTTTTGTTTCTAGGGCTCTGATACACCAATATAGCTTAGGCTAGTATCTTGGAGTAGGGAGTAACTAACTCTCCAAGATAGTAAAACAAACAAGTAGCTTTATCTTGCGGTAGGAGAAATCCAATTGTTGCATCGATGCTCTCGGAAAGCTCCTCTTAAAGGAGAAGCACGAGATCGTGTCCGAACCAGTGTGGGAGTCAATCCTTCCTCATTGGGAACGACGCCAGATATTCACGTATTACAAACGGTAAACCTTGGATTAACCATTGTCGAGGAGCCTGGGATCACTTGTTGGTAAACCTCGGTTTATGTCGAGGAGCCTTCAACGGGATTGAGCTTGCTACTCTGCCCTTGCGTGCGTATCGGATTGTAGACTGTTCCCCCAGGTATATTTGTTTCTGTTGGTAACCTTAGTGACCATATTCTCTAGGATTCTTCCTAAGGTGATGGTCGCGGGAAGATCCCACTGTACCTGGAGCAGATGTCGGCTAGACTCACTTGGATTTTCTGGGGGTTCCCTTCACTCGAGACGGTTAAGTGGAGAAACTTGGTTCAGTCTATTCATTAAGCAGGTTGCTAGGGTAACTGTTCCAACTGCTATTTCTGTATCAAACTCTGCAACGTTGGATTTCATCACAAACTAGTGTTTTCGGTCCGGAAAGTTACTGTTTGTGTGTGTTTGATCTCTTAGATTCTTTAGGCATATGATTCAATTTGTTTGGTTCTTTAGAGAATTTAGGTGATTTTCATTGAGATTTTACTTTGTTTGCGTGTGAAGTAGTTAAAAGTCTTTAACTGTGGCTGAATTACCGAGGCATTCCCGTAGACTTCGGGGCCAATCCCCTGAGTTTGTTAATGTGGCTGATTTACTGAGGACTTCTCATAGACTTGAGGGTCAACCTCCTGAAGACATACCAAGCCAATTTGAAGGCTTGCGAGTCCTCGTATCTCCCAGTAGCAGTAGAAGTGGATCACCTGAAGAAGGAGAACCTCCTTTGGTAGAATATTCTGATTCTCAACTGTAAGTAATTTCAGAAGTTACTAGTAGCATTGCGTCTACTAGTGATATAGGTGAAGAACATGACGTATCTGAACCTAAATCTGAAGTTTCTCCTACTCCCGTATCAGAGTTTGTTTCACCGAATCCTAGTGGTCCTAGTTCTCCTAGGGTAGAAACCGTAATTACCCAAGATCTTCCCGCTGGACTCATAGCGATCGAAGAACTTGATATTGCAGATATCGAAGAAAGCTTTCCTTTTCTGGATAATCGATCTATCTTAGAGCTTAGGGAGCATGAATCGATTTTTTTTAGTCCGCCTAGGGGCACTGCTTGGTACCGTTCACTGACCAATCTTTTGGAAAATCTGGGAGTTAGTTTTACACCACCTCGGATTTTTTATCACCCTTCACCTAGAGATCATTATCCTGCATTGAATATGTCTAGTCAGTCATCCACGCATTCCCAATCTCTGGAAGCCTATTTATACGGCTGTCCTTCTGTTTCCGCTGGGTATCAGTCCATTTCTGGTACTTTTTCGGGAGCATCTCCTCATCCTATCGAACAAAATTTGTTAACTGGAAGTAGTGGTACTAAACCATTGAGTGCAGAAGAAATTCTGATGATGTCAGGTCAACCTCAAGGTGGCCAGTTATCGCCTGGGGGGCAACCTCAAGGTACTCAGTATGTGCTTGGGGGGCAACCTCAGGGTACTTAGTATATGCCTGGGGGGCAACCTCAAGGTACTCAGTTTGCGCCCGGGGGACAACCTCAAGGACAGTACATCCCTATGGGACAATACGTTCCTCAAGGTCAACCCCAGACTCAATATGTACCCCAAGGTCAACCTTAGTATCAATATGTACCCCAAGGTCAACCTCAGTATCAATATGCACCCCAAAATCAACCTCAATATTAGTATGTACCTCAAGGTCAACCCCAATATCAGTACGTGCCTCAGGGTTATCAACCCCAAGGTCAGTACCCATCTCAAGGTTACCAACCGCCTTGTGGTCAATCATATTATCAACCTTACCCTCAACTCGGTTATGATCCTCAATATCCTCAAGGTCCATACCCCAGAACGAATTTGGTGTGGGATCCATCTCAAAATCAGCAGGTCTTGCAACCGAATGTGTAGTCGTCATCTCAACCTGGACAACTTATGGTCGCTGGTCCATCTCAGCAACCCGTCCAATCTACTGTTCAAACTTCTCCACCTTCTATAGTTTCTTAGTCTGGGCCTAGTACACCTCGTACTCCGCCTCAAATGTCTGCTACAACTACTGCAACATCTTCTCCATCTACCCCACCTTCTTCTTGAGTATCAGCAGCTCTGGTTTCTACTGTTCCTGTATCTGCTCCTCATACCTCTTTACCTCAGTCTGGATCTACGGTCCAAACTTTGGTCCAGATGCCTGTAGGAAGTACGATTGTTACTTCTCAACCTCAATTTAATCAACCTCCATACCAAGGACAGTATCAACCTCAATATGGTCCTGCTGCGCAGCAGCCAACCTATCAGTATCAACCGTACCCTGGGTATACATATCAACAACCTCAACAACCCCAGTATGGTCCGGTTAATCCTGGTTTTCCATGAGGACAAAATATCCCAAATGTGATTCCCATTCCTAGTTATCCTGGATATCCTCCTCCTCGGGCTGGTTTGCAAACCCCAAGTTTCAGAGACCCTAGTCATCAGTTATCATTCATTGCAACTTTGGACTTACTTGACTTGACGCGCCTTATGAACGATCCAATCAATTATCTTCCATATTGGCCGACAATGCCACATAAGTTGCCCAGTGATATTCCAAAATTCGAAGGTAAACCTGGAGAGGACCCGTCGAACCATGTGATGACTTATCATCTCTGATGTGCATCCAACTCCATTTCTGATGATTCTATTCATTTACGTTTGTTTCAACGCACTCTAATTGGTATTGCAGCCAAATGGTATATAGAATTACCGCAAGCCACTTTTTATGATTTTAGTCAATTAGCTACCTCATTTTTAACTCATTTTCAGTTGCCAGTCAGATATGACAATGGCACGGAGCTATTAACTTCGTTAAAGCAATCAACATCCACTTACATCTCCGATCATATCCATGAATGGAGACGTCGACGGCATTTAGTGAAGGTTTATATCCCAGTTCAAATCTTAGCTGAGTGGTTTGTAAAATCCTTGTTGCCTAAGATCACTGAAGATGTAGCTAAAGCCAGAGTAGTTACTAAAGAGCAAGTCATTGCTCAAGCGTAGTACCTTGACTTAGTTTACACTCAGTCGGGTACGTTACACGAGAAGATCCCCAACCTACCTAATCAAAATCAAATCGTTGCTGCTCCTTCAGGGTCTCATGCCGCTGATTGTATGATTGGCACGGTAAATACTAAAAGTAAGAAGAAATCTTCTAAGAATTCTTCTCCTATAATAACCTTGCCAGATTCCCCGACAAGAGAGTCTTCTGCGGAACTTTCCGCTGATATTCACGTCGTAAAATCTTCTACAGCTAAACTAAAAAACAGTGGAAAGAAGAAAGGGAAGAAGAAGAATAAAGAGAAAAATTCAAAAGAGAAACCTAAAAAAGTGGAACCCTCTGAGGAAAAGCACAAACCTCGTTATCCTTGTCTCATTTGTGATGAAGACCATTATACGAGAGACTGCCCTCATCGGGCGGAGGTTGCAAAAATCATCAAAGGTTCCCAAACTCCTGCTGTCTTGAAGGATCCTTTTCCAGATCAAGATACTAAGATGATAGGTTCATCTTCCAGTGCCAATGAAGAACCCATATTGATGATGTCTCATGTAAGGATTGCGACTCGATCGCAAGATTATGGCAGTAAAAGTCCTGCTGATGGAAAGGAAGCAGAATCTTCTCATTCAAATCCATCAACCTCAACTCCCGGTTCTGATCCACTACAGATCGAGAAACCTAACCCGGACTTAGTAATCAAACCACCCACAAAGGGTGTACTTCGAAAGTCTGCTTTCAATCCACATGCAAGAGTGGCTCAAAACTACAACATTGTTGAGGATTTAGTTGTTTCACCCTCAGCAATGTCGGCTTTAGAAGTGCTGCAATCATGTCCAGCAGAGCGCAAATTACTTTTGTCGGCTATAGGAGCTGTTGACGCTCAGGACCCGAACCTTATAATCTTCGATCTAGAAAATAGTGTACCGCATCTACCTCATCAAATGGCTGTCCAGATTCCAGTGATAGTCAAAAACAGACCTGTTCACAGGACTGTGATTGACGAGGGAGCTTCCATGTGCATTATGTCGATACAGTGTTGGAGATCGCTTGGTTCTCCTTCACTAAATCAATCCCTGACAATTCTTAAGGCCTTTGATGGCCGTGGGTTTCATCCTTTCGAGATTTTACAGGATCTACCTATAGGGGTTGAAGGTAAAACCGTTAATCTAGATGTGGAGGTGGTTGATGCCCCTCTAGATTACAACCTTCTCTTGGGCCGTAGTTCGTCTTACGCTATGACATTTGTTTTCTCATCGGTCTTTCGGCTTATAAAGTTCCCTCATAATGGAAAGATCGTAACTATAGAGAAGTTGTCATACTTTTCACCCGACCCAGCCTCTGCTGAGAGTATTCAGCATGTTCGTAAATCGACGATCCCTTATAAGGGTGTTGGTGTAGGGTTAGTTAAAGATTCTGGTTTACTGGGCACTTTTCCTTTCCCTCCTATCAACGCATCGTCTTCTAATGCAACCATTCATATGATTTCATCAGGAACCATTGTTAATGATGATCCTTGGATCATACCTTGTGAAACTGAGATAGACTCATTTGGTACTCTTATGCCTTTGAGTCCGTATGAACTTGCATATCAGACCGTGCAGTCGTTTTCCGACCCAACATCAACCCAAATAGACTTAATGAACGAAGTCCATGAAGAGTCATTTTCGACATCAAACTCGGAATTAAGAACGTTTTCCGAAATTTTTCAATCAGATGAGCAAATTCGTGAAAATCCTATGTGTCGATGAGTTACCATGGGAAGATCTACATCACAGATCTTCATTTTTACCCGAGAGCGATCGTTTTGAAAACGATTTTTCATCAATCTTTTACAAACTGAAATATGTAAGGATGCTCAGAAATCCAATGAAAACATCCTGACTCTGAGTTAAATATGGGAAATATTTCTAAAACTATTCCCCTTGACATTTCAGTTAAGCCTGGGATTATTGAAAACGTTCATATAGGTGCCTCTTGTATGGATAATGAAATCAAAACATACAAGGCCCTATTTCAAGAATTCCACGACGTGTTTGCCTGGTCCTATGAGGAAATGCTCGGAATCGATCCAGCAATTGTAATTCATGAAATTAAAACCTACCCAGATGCTAAACCCGTTCGGCAACGTTTGCGTCAGATTCACCCAAGAAAAGCTGCTGCAATTAAAGCAGAAGTTGAAAAATTATTGAAAGCAGGTTTCATTTATCCGATCCCGTTAATGGATTGGGTATCGAATATTGTTCTCGTGAACAAAAAGAAAGGGACAATAAGAATATGTATCGACTATAGGGACATTAATCGAGCATGTCTAAAGGACAATTACCCTACTCCCTATATCGATCAAATTATTGATGATTGTGCCGAAAGTGAAATTTTCTCCTTTATGGATGGCTTTTCCGGATACAATCAAATTGATATTTTGCCTGCCGATCAACCAAAAACGGCATTCATTTGTCCATGGGGGACATTTGCTTATTGCAAATTACCTTTTGCCCTGAAGAACGCCGGCGCAACTTTTCAACGGGCCATGTCTTACGCTTTTCATGATATAAAACACATTGTGCAACCCTATCTCGATGACTTACCTGCCCATTCATTACATCAAGTTGATCACCTTGTCCATTTACGAGCAATCTTCATGAGGTGTAGGAATTATCGAATTCGGTTGAATCCCCACAAGTGTGTGTTTTGCATTGAAACAGGTTGATTGATGGGATTTGTTGTTTCGAAAACCGGCATTCGCGTCGATCCTTCGAAGGTCGAAGCTATCATCAAATTGCCTCCTCCTTCGAGTCTTCACCAACTCCAAAGTTTGCAAGGGAAAGCAAACTTTTTACGTCGATTTATCCCTAACTACGCCGAGATCACAAAGGGTTTTACACGGTTGTTGAAACAAAATACTTCATTCTTTTGGAATGAGATAGCTGAGAAATCTTTTGATGCATTAAAACATGCGTTGACCCATGCACCGTTGTTGCATCCTCCCAACTACAACCAGGACTACTTCTTGTATCTCGCCGCTTCCTATTCCACCATTGGAATGGTGCTAGTTAAAGAAGATGAATTCGTTACGGAACATGTGATATATTACCTTAGTCGAAATTTAAATCCAACTGAGCTAAAATACTCACATGTGGAGAAATTGGCATTGGCAGCTGTTCAAGCTGTCCAACGTTTTCGTCATTACATTTTACTACGTAAAACTACAGTAATTTCTGATTGCAACCCTATGATCTATATTTTGACCAAGCAATTGTTGGGGGGAAAGTACTCCAAATGGATTGTCATCTTGCAGGAGTTTGACTTGGAATTTGAAAAGTCCAAGTCAAAGAAATCTCTAGTCTTTGCGGAACTAATGTGTGACTTCTCGCGTGTTGATACGGAAACTGTGGCAGAGGAGCCCATTGCGGATGAATCCTTGTTTCTAATCAGCACTTTAGATCCGTGGTATGGATATATCATCACTTATCTCCAAACCCAAACCTTTCGGCCAGATATTTCACGATCCGACCATCGAAAAATCTGATTCTAGTCCCAACAATTCAAAATCATTGGAGATACTCTTTATCGCCGTGGGGCGGACTCTATTTTCCGACGTTGTTTGACTCATGAGGAAGTCGAAAGGGTCTTAAATGACTGTCACTCTGGAGCGTGTGGCGGTCATATGTTTGGGTATGCCACTGCCCAAAAGATATTGCACGCTGGCTATTTCTAGCCGTCTTCGTTTAAAGATTGTATTATAGCGGCCCGAAAATGCCACAATTGCCAAATTTTTGATCGAAAGATGCGCGCTCCACCTGCTCCTCTTCACCCTATAATTTCCGTTGGTCCTGTTAGCACTTGGAATTCACCTAGGCTGAGATAGACAAACTTTCAAGGCTACATCAAACCATTTCACCTTGTAGCTAGCCCTACGAGGTATGAGAAGGCTCTCTCGGGTCAGATTCGGTAGATCTTTCAATATGATAAGCTGACCAATTAGGATCAAAGATATTAGGCTAGTAAATTGATAAGGGGGGTTTGATTTAAATATTTTTGGGTTCTTGGTGGCAATTGGAGGGAGTGCAATTCAGGGTGCGGGGATTGAGCACAGTTTTTGCAGGGGGATCTTTGGGGCAAGGTAGGAGTGAGCGCTGATGCCTTAATCTGAGATGGATGATCAGGGATGATATAGAAGGAGCTAAAGAGGGCAAACAACCATTTGAATCCTCTCTAGACAGTAGAAAACATAAATTTTGAACAAACTAAAAAGCTGAGCATGTCAAAGCATGAATTCAAACTTTAACACTTCATCTGTCCAAATAGAAGCAAAAGAGAGATGTAGAATACATAAACAAACTTACAAGAACATGTAGAGAACACACCATCAACACAACAATCCACAAGAATCCACAAGGATTTCTGCAAAACCCTGGCCTTCTTCCTCTTGAAATTGCAAAGATAGATGTACAATATACAATGAAACTTTCTCCCACAAGAGTCCAACCTTCCAACCTCTCAAAATGACTAAGAAAACACATAATATAGGCAAGCTAAACTCTTCCCTTGCCTCTAGGGGTCGAGCTCATCCTTCTAGGAGCAGTTTGAACTAATTCCAAACTAAGCACTAGATAATAGGCAGCTCAACAACTTGCCTCTATTACTTAGCTAACTGATTCATGCATTAATTATTCACTTTTTACATCAAGGAAGCTTCTAGAAGAGTAAAGAGAGGTAAAATCTATCAAAGTGCCATGAAAATATTACATTTATCCATCATCTACAAGTAAAAATAATCAACCATAGCCAAAACAGTGTTTTTTGACAAAAAAAGTCAATTCTGGCAAAGTTAGCTCTCACATCCGCGCCCCCTGGCTCTCACGTCCGCGCACCTTTGCAGCAACTTTTGAGTGGGTTCCACTGGTCCAAATCAGGTGCAAGATGGCTCATTGGAAAGCTTGGTCTGTCCACTTTCCATCCCAAGTGGAATTTCTGAATTTGGAGTTGTTTTGCCCCCTCCAAAACCATTTCTCCCAAGGTCACTTTCTACAACTCAAAAAGTGGGCAGAAAGTCATTTTTTTGATGTATTTTGAGCTTTTGGAGGCTCAAATCTCAAAATCAGGCTTCTCCCAAGTATTGGTAATTTTTCTCTTTGCATGCCCTTTCCAAAAATGTCAAGTTTTCAAAATTCCCAGCAGTCCTCCAAAATGGTCTCACCCGGGGTGAGACCATTCCATGGCAAAAACCTGTAATTTACCAAAAATTTCACAAATGACAAAATTTTCTCCAAATTTCTTGAAATTTGGGCTGTGAGTCCCCAATCAAGTACCATGCTCAGTCAAAGAGGCTCTGGCCAAAATTTGGAGTGGATCGGGCGTTTTCCTTCGTTTTTGTGTTTTGGCCAACCGTCCTTGGAGCACCTTCGTTCTCGCCGGTATTTTTGACATTTCTTTAAAACTATGACACCTGTGAAAAAAATGAAGGAGGTTTTTCTTCTTTGGCATGTTGTGGACAAAAACCTTTCTCAGTTTCCCAAAATTCATCTTTTATTTCTCTGGAACATTATTTGAGTGCGACTTGTCCCGATGTGTGAAACAAGGAATTTTGTCCAAATGGAGCGAAATGAAGGGGATAGGGGGATTCTAAATTCTTGGGGAAAGTTTTGGAAGTGGGGAGGGATGTTAGGAAGCAGGGGAAAGTGGAATCTCAGAGATTGAGTGAGGGGAAGGGGTCGAAAAGGGCAAAACACAGGCCCAACCTAGAAAATTGCCAAGTTGTAGCTAGAAACTAGGGTTTGTGGAAAAATGAAGAATTTGGGGGATCTCAGGGATGGGAAGTGTTTGATAAGATACTTTAAGGATAGGGGAAGGTGTATGAACATCTGGATACAAGTTTTGCTGATGATTTGTCCGTCCAAGAGAAATTGGTTTCAAAACCCTAGGAGAGGGAAATGAACTTGCCAAGGCACAACTGAAGCATGGATAAACTGTAAAATGACCCTATGGAACTTGACATGATGATGAAAACCCTCTGAATGATGATAGGCTCAGCTGAATAGTGACATAGGTTGGCATTTGGGCAACTTTTAAAAGAGTGAGAACAAACCCTAGACCTAATGCCTAGCGACCAAATTTTGCTTGAAGACTCACTGAAATGACAAAATTTGACCTTGACACTTCAAAAATCACTTTGTAAGAGCATATTTGATCACTGGAGGAAGGCTGGAAAGACTGACACTAACATTGGCTCCAATGGGGATGGTAGCTCCTTGGAGGTGCCAAGAACCGCAGACCTCTGGGAGAGCAGACCAGTGCTTTCAACCATTGGGCGATGGAGTCATTATTTGAATGGATAACAAAAAACCTTTGACACATTTATTGAATGAAAACTTGACTGAAAATTGACTGAAACTTGACTCAAACCGACTCGATGACAAACTGAAATAACTTGAAAAAAATCACTCAACAGACCAAACACAAATGACTCATGACTGATAAAACAAGACTTTACAAAGTTTTTTGAAGGGCAGCAGTCCATCAAGATTTGAAATCATGATGACAACCACCTGTGTTTCTTACAAGACAATATACATCAAACTATATCAAAATGCCAATGCAACCAATCAAGCAGATGCCTTCTTGATTGATTTTCTTGATTAGATCTCCTGGTCAACAATACAAACGTATCACTGGGCATCCAAAAACATAGTTGACCATGATCTCCCTCCTCACTGAACACAACAATAAATACTTTCACTATTGGCTGCAACAAACTTGCTAGAGGATCTTGAAAAACATGAGGATTTGCCATTGCCACCTCCTGCCGAAAGAACAAGGTTTCCTTTGCTTCAAATTCTGATCTACCTTCATCATGTGCTTCGGTAAAAGTATGATCATGGGCTTCAAAAAATTCTGAACAAGTAGATGAGCATATCTCCTCTTGGAAAAGCATTTCAACACATGAAACATATGAAGAAGAATTTGAAATGGAATCCTGAATGCTATGATCTTCCGTAGTCTGAATTTGTTGTAGGTCATTCTTAAACAAAAAACAATCTTCGAGATTATCAAACATGACAGCCTTATCATCTTTGTGAAAGAAAAAATTATCTTTTTGCTGGTCTACAAAACTGATTATAAGACAATCATCTTTTTCAAAAGAGGAAGAAGTTTCTCCAACACTTTCCTGACTAGGTGTACATTGCAAATTTGCTGTAGCTTCGACTGAAACATGACCTTTCAAGAGTTGATCTATTTCATCTTCAGACAAAGGAGACAATACCTTTTGTTTTCTTTTTCTCAAACAATGATTGTCTTCATATGACATGGCAATCAAATTATCATTTACCACTGAGTTATCAAAAGAAAATTTCTCACTTACCTGAACAAAGATCCCATCTTGTTGTCCATGAACATCTGAATCCAAAACTTTGCCTATGATCTCAACAGCAGAGCTCTCTTTGATGGGTTGCATGCTGTTGTTTTCTGTGGGCAGATCTGAAACAAGCTCTTCTTTTTCATCAATTTCAGCCATATGATCTTCAACCTGTTGATCTTGACAAGTATCCTCTAAGATTTCTGTGTACTGCTGAAATGGATTCTCATACAGAACCTCCATGATCTCATAATCCATAAAATTATCATCTTCATAATATTTCTCAAGGCTTTCAATAAAACGATAAGCATGCTTGCAGCAGTCATGAACCAAATTTAATGATGGATAAGATGCTTGATATCTTTCAATGAACATAGCATGAAAATCCTTTAAACAGTAAAT